>JBBBDQ010001976.1:345000-400000 GCA_037127315.1 Ascarosepion bandense
TCCAAGAAGACCACCGTTATGGAGATAATTTAAGTGCATGTTAAGCATATCAGCCCGGAGTTATCTCTAACCTTATCAAAACCGTTTTAAATCCTACTTGAAGGAGAGATGTTTGCGTAGTCTGTACAAGTTGTCAACGCTGTACACAGTGTTTAAGAATGCTCATGAAGGGGCTACATTTTTCGCGAAATCGAGCCATTAGCAAAGAAATCAGCAAATTCTGTGTATCTGCAATCAACAGGAAGATTGTTAAATACCTCAACAGGAACAACCGCCAGATAGCAATATCTGCTAACTCTGCAACAAATGTCGTTACAGTCGTACCTCAACGAAACAGCGACGCACTTGAGGCGGGTTTCCCATCATTTGTTTAACCAGCATCTCTTTGAGCAAAAGTTTTTGTCAACTGCTCGCAGTCAAATTAAATTTTGATTCAGTCAGTCAGTTAAGTGTCATACATGATACACTCTTAAGCGATCATGTCTGTTTTAAGATATTACTGACAGGGCAAAACATCTTTTCACAGTTGGTTGGTTGGTTGGTTGGTTGGTTGGTTGGTTGGTTACTTGGTTGGTTGGTTGGTTACTTGGTTGGTTGGTTGGTTGGTTGGTTGGTTGGTTGGTTGGTTGGTTCATTTAACCAGCATATCATCTTTCATTAGGCTATTTAATGCTGAAAACCGTTTTGTTTTATTTAGTTTATTTTTTTTCTTGTTTTTGTTTGTTTATATTTTTTTTTCAAAAAAGTTTTGTTGGTCACGTTTTTCATTCAAAAAGATTTCTTGGTAACGTTTTTAATTCAAGAAAGTTTTGTTGGTAAAATGTTTCATTCAAAAAAGTTTTGTTGGTAACATTTTTCATTCAAAATAGTTTTGTTGGTAACATTTTTCATTCAAAAAAGTTTTGTTGGTAATATTTTTCATTCAAAAAGGTTTTGTTGGTAACATTTTTCATTCAAAAAGGTTTAGTTGAATATTTTATAGCATTTTGACCCCAGTTTGGGGGTCAACTAGTTACCCATAGCTGTGAACCTAACAGGTGCTATCACTCTGGGTCAGGGTGGACCTAGGAACAACAGCAATTAAGAGGTGGTTCCATGCTCCTCACAACCTCCCCAATCAGAGGCCTTGCTGCCAGATGCAGTTTACCATCATGCCCAGGACCACAGTAAGTTGATATTACTTTCCACGATAGACTGGTTGCCAACCAAGACTAGAGAACCCAATCTGTTCTGCTATCTGGAGGGAGAAGAGACAGATTAATATTTTCCCAAGGGTATTTACGCGTAAATGAATGCAACAAATTCAACTGGGGTTAGAACTCGGCTCTCCAATTTCTCATTCCGAACCGATATCCATTCAAATATAACGCACGTTCTAACAGCAAAAGTATTTGTCGATATTTTTGAAGTAGTATCTAAACTTATTTATAAATGGAACTTTAGGTGTGTGTGTGTGTGTGTGTGTGTGTGTGTGTGTGTGTGTGCATGTGTGTCCGTTACCTATAGACTCCAAAACGGCTGAACCGATTTTTTGAAAATTTACACAGTTGTACTATAAGCGTCTGCGAGTGTTATTAGCTAGGTTTTGTGTCGAGGTACCCCAGATAAATATCGAAAATCGATAATCGAAAAAATCAGGTTATAGAAGGAGTGGTCCGATTTTAATCAAATTTGATACACTCATAAACAAAGACATAAGAAGTTTCAAGGTTGCAGTTCTTACAATAGTGCAGAAGATCGATAATATATAAAAGGCAAGATGTTTGTGTGTGTGTCTATTTATCTGTCTGTATGTCCTTTATACAAATCCAAAATTTTTATATCTGATTCACACCAAACTTCACACAAATATTATTTCGGACCATGGATTAGTTTTAAAGCTTTCATTACACCTAAGCAACGCCGGGCTCAGTGATCATAATAAAGATGTCAGTTCGCAGTTCCTAGCACATGAAGAAGGCTGGAGCGTACAACGGCCGAAACGTCATAATATTAGCCATAAAGATGAGGACAACAGTTCTAACAATGTAAATAGGGCAACAGTTTGAAATTTTGTTACACTGTGTGATTCATTTTTTCACTCGTGCTTTGCCTTTATAGCTGTGATTTTATTTTTTTTTTAATCATATCACCCCAAGCAAGGCGAAAAAGCCACTGATGCGCAGGGGGCTACGTAAGAGTGAAAAGATTGGAAAAGAGAAAAACCAGAAACCACATCCTAAACAAAAAACAAGGGATGAGCCTCTTCACCTATTCAATAGACGTGGGTGGAGTGTGAACCGGGCGATAGTTTAGTCTATCTACTCCAATTGAAAAAATAAAAAATAAAAAAAAAGACTGAAAAGATTGGAAAAGAGAAAAACCGGAAAACCACATCCTAAACAGGAAACAAGGGGTGAGCCTCTTCACCTGTTCAATATACGTGGGTGGAGTGTGAACCGGGCGATAGTTTAGTCTATCTACTCCAATTGAAAAAATAAAAAATTAAAAAAAAGACTGAAAAGATTGGAAAAGAGAAAAACCGGAAACCACATCCTAAACAGGAAACAAGGGGTGAGCCTCTTCACCTGTTCAATATACGTGGGTGGATGTGTGAACCGGGCGATAGTTTAGTCTATCTACTCCAATTGAAAAAATAAAAAATTAAAAAAAAGACTGAAAAGATTGGAAAAGAGAAAAACCGGAAACCACATCCTAAACAGGAAACAAGGGATGAGCCTCTTCACCTGTTCAATATACGTGGGTGGAGTGTGAACCGGGCGATAGTTTAGTCTATCTACTCCAATTGAAAAAATAAAAAATTAAAAAAAAGACTGAAAAGATTGGAAAAGAGAAAAACCGGAAACCACATCCTAAACAGGAAACAAGGGGTGAGCCTCTTCACCTGTTCAATATACGTGGGTGGAGTGTGAACCGGGCGATAGTTTAGTCTATCTACTCCAATTGAAAAAATAAAAAATAAAAAAAAAGACTGAAAAGATTGGAAAAGAGAAAAACCGGAAACCACATCCTAAACAGGAAACAAGGGGTGAGCCTCTTCACCTGTTCAATATACGTGGGTGGAGTGTGAACCGGGCGATAGTTTAGTCTATCTACTCCAATTGAAAAAATAAAAAATTAAAAAAAAAGACTGAAAAGATTGGACAAGAGAAAAACCGGAAACCACATCCTAAACAGGAAACAAGGGGTGAGCCTCTTCACCTGTTCAATATACGTGGGTGGAGTGTGAACCGGGCGATAGTTTAGTCTATCTACTCCAATTGAAAAAATAAAAAATTAAAAAAAAGACTGAAAAGATTGGAAAAGAGAAAAACCGGAAACCACATCCTAAACAGGAAACAAGGGGTGAGCCTCTTCACCTGTTCAATATACGTGGGAGGAGTGTGAACCGGGCTAATATGTGATAATGCATTTTCATGCCGTCCCATTATTATTATTACGTCAGTTAAATGCCATACGTGATACACGCTTTAAGCGATCATGTCTAGAAAGACACATGACTAACTGGACAAAATATTACAATCGCATTGAGATCAGGGCTTTGTGGGGACCAATTAAAATTCCGAAGTCTTTCTTCCTCTTTAGTTAAATAATTGTTACAAAGGTTTGACTTTTCACCATGTATTTGAATTTCAATGAGGTTTTTTAGGAAAATCACCCCTGTCCTAATACTTTTGTACACTACCGGTAGGCTTCGGAATTTGAATTGGCCCCAAAAAGCCCTGATCTATTTAACATCTATGGGATATTTTGGATAATAAAATTGATAAATCTAATGTTACTTCGGAAGACACACTTTGGGAATAAATACAAGTGTTATATAGCGACAAATAAGAAACACGCATATATATAAAAATATGAGTTATATTTT
This sequence comes from Ascarosepion bandense, assembly GCA_037127315.1. Taxonomy (NCBI): domain Eukaryota; kingdom Metazoa; phylum Mollusca; class Cephalopoda; order Sepiida; family Sepiidae; genus Ascarosepion; species Ascarosepion bandense. The sequence goes on from JBBBDQ010001976.1 coordinate 348,872, forward strand.
TATTAATGAACGATGGACCGTGTAGCCTAGTGAACAGAGAGTGAGAGCGCGCTTCCAGGGGTTGACGGGGTGACGGGGGAGTGTCGTCGTATCTGTTGCTCCTCTGTCCGCCTCTGTCTAGACTCGTCTGTCGTGAAATCCGTGCCCGAGGTCTTTTTATCTCCAAACCGGTACTTCCGATTTTTTGCCTCGCCTACGCACGCCCACGTAATTCTCAGAGACACCTGTTCTGTTTGCCTCTTGTAGCCATTTCCGCTACTGCCGGAAATAAGGTCAAACAACCATCCGTTCCTTTCAATGGCCGGAAAACGCCCCCGCTTCCTCACTTCCTCGGGTGGGCCTAGATTGTTATATTACACAAGCTGCTTGGCAGGAGATACCATTAGATACATTGAAGAAGGCTGTGATGTCAATGCCTGACAAAATGAAGGTTGTGATAAAAGCAAAAGGCTATTATACTAAATATTAAATTTATTTTGTAACAAGTATTTTTTCTTTATAAAGTATTTGTTGAGTAAATGAAATAAAATTATTTTAATGAAATTGTTTATTTTCTGTCAATATGCCTCATAAAAGAACAAATAGATCTTGTCGTAATACTTTTGCACAGTACGGTACATATATATATATATATATATATATATATATATATATATATATATTAGGTATACTTTTCTCTTACATTGTTTTACCTAATGATTTTTTTATTTTCATTGTTACTGTTGTGTAAACCTTCCCTTTCCGTTTTTTTCTTTTTTCATTTTTCTTTTTCATTTTTTCGTTCTCTCACTTTTTTTTTTGTTCTTTTCTTTCTTTTTTCCCCTCAGTCTATTCACAGCCTCTACCAGTCTGTTTCTAGATCTGGATCTATCTATCTATCTATCTATCTATCTATCTATCTATCTATCTATCTACACTCCTGATCAAAATTTTAAGACCACTTAAAAATCTTTAAAAATATTTTTTTTTACAAATAGATTTTAAACTCCCCCCACTTAAGGTTACCAATACTACAATCTAAAAGGTTATGGAAACAAAAAGCTACATTCCAAACATTTTATTTAGAAATTTATATTTTTATAAAATGAGGCGATTTACACATGAGCAAAATTATAAGACCAGAGATAAAAATTCTACGAAATTGGACAAAAAGTGTGTGAAAACACTCAAAAACCAAATTTAATAATGAGTTCTACCTCCACTGCTTTTGATGACTTCAAAAATTCTGTCGGGCATGCTAGAAATAAGCGTTTCCATTAAGGTGCGGTGGAGGTTGCTCCAGCTTCTGAAGATGGCTTCACGAAGTTAATTTTTTGTTGAATATTGTTTGCCATTTCGATAAACATCTCTTGTCATCCCTCCTCAAACATTTTCAATTGGGTCCAAGTCTGGTGAGCATGCAGGATGTCCCAAGAGATGTATCCCATTTTCTTGTAGAAAGGTCAAGGTCCGTCTTGCAGCGTGGATTGCAGCATTATTCTGTTGGAATAACCATCCATCCACACACAAATGATGGCCCTCCGTCATCAATGATGCTTTTTGTAGCATGCTAACATAACCAGCCGCTGTTTGACAACCCTGCATCATCTGGAGCTCTATCGTCCCTCTGTAAGAAAAGGCACCCCATACCATTAGGGACCCTCCACCACTATGACGTGTGGAGAAAATTTCAGAAGGCATGTTTTTGTTATGCCAATATCGTTGGAAGCCATCAGGACCATTTAGATTGAATTTTTTCTCATCAGAAAACAGGACTTTCTTCCACTTCTCAACATTCCATGTTTGGTATTCACGACCAAACTTTAAGCGGTCCAACTTGTGACGTGGAAGCAGCCGAGGAATTTGTTTACGCTTTTTATTTACCATGCCTTTTTGTCTTAAGTGTCGTCCGATGGTTACGGGACTGCAATCAGCATCTGTAACCGCCTTAATTTAACTAGAAGAAAGTCCCCCCTCTTTCAGAACAACCCATCTTATTCTCTTACTCAATGCAGGAGAAATTTTTGGGGGCCTACCAGAGGATTTCGCTTTTCCATAATTCTCACTGTTCTTTAGAAAGTTGCAAATCACAGTTTTACTGCGATTTACCTTAGCTGCGATCGCCCGCTGTGACAAACCTTGCTTATGGAATTCTAGAATTCGAGAACGCTCAACTTTGGTAAATTTGCTTGCTTTAGGCATGGTAACACCTTTAGGCAGTGACTGCTAATCTCTAACTGAACTAAAAACATTGGAATTGCCATAGATCTAACAATTTATACCCCTGGTCTTATAATTTTCATCATGTGTAAAAAGCCTCATTTTATAAAAATATAAATTTCTAAATAAAATGTTTGGAATGTAGCTTTTTGCTTCCATAATCTTTTAGATTGTAGTATTGGTAACCTTAAGTGGGAGGAGTTTAAAATCTATTTGTAAAAAAAAAATTATTTTTAAGTGGTCTTAAATTTTTGATCAGGAGTCTATCTATCTATCTATCTATCTATCTATCTATCTATCTATCTATCTATCTATTTATGCCAGTCTGTTCTTTAATATCTATCTATCTATCTATCTATCTATCTATCTATCTATCTATCTATCTATCTATCTATCCTCATTCTTTAACCATCTATTCTATCTATCTATCTATCTATCTATCTATCTATCTATCTATCTATCTATCTATGCCAGTCTGTTCTTTAATATCTATCTATCTATCTATGCCAGTTTGTTCTTTAATATCTATCTATCTATCTATCTATCTATCTATCTATCTATCTATCTATCTATCTATCTATCTATCTATCCTATCTATCTATCTATCTATCTATCTATCTATCTATCTATCTATCTATCTATCTATCTATGCCAGTCTGTTCTTTAATATCTATCTATCTATCTATCTATCTATCTATCTATCTATCTATCTATGCCAGTCTGTTCTTTAATATCTATCTATCTATCTATCTATCTATCTATCTATCTATCTATCTATCTATGCCAGTTTGTTCTTTAATATCTATCTAGCTAGCTAGCTAGCTATAATTACGTATATTTTTGACATTTTCCAGCCAAACCATTTGGCTCTTCTTCTCTACTTCCACCACCTTCCCGTCCATAAACTCCAGCCAAACCCTTTCACACTAACCCTCCCACACCGACACTCAATGACCACAAGCTCCAGTCAGAACTACTCGCACTCTATTCTCCCCATTATCCTTCCCGCCAAAATGAAGAGATATTTCCCGCCGCTACACAATTTTCCGCCCAACTTACCAAAAGATGTACTAGATAGAACTAAAATATCAAATCACTGTCGTCGGATGCCGAATTTATTTTCCATCTCTTTGTTTCCTTTATATTTTTCCACTTTCCCGCTACGCCAACGGATGGTCAGAAGCAAAAAATACAAAAAGAGATTTGAAAAAGGCGACATTTAATACAACTCTACCACTAATAGTAATAATACTATCTCGTTTCGATTGAAAGTATTCATCAAACATCGATTTCTTACCCTTCTCCTAGTCCATCCACACACATCAGAGATTGTCTGCCAAATATAAAAACCCTTATAAGAATATAAATTGCGTCAGCTCTGTAACAGATTCAATGCAAAAGTTTGATACGATAGATGATCAAGATGGCTGCGACACAATTTTAAGCAATGCCAGCCATTGTTTTATATTCAAACATGGTCAGTGCCGCTTTTCTGGCATCTTTCTGACAAGTTAATGTGTTCTGTGTTAGAGTTTTGTGGAATTATATTATGGAATAAAGTTTGATTTATTTAAGAAATCTCTAGGATATTAAAAGTGCAAAAGTATTAGGACAAGAACGATTTTATCTTTTGTGAGGCATCAAAATAATTGCGACAATTTACCAATCGCACCTAGCATATATGCAGTACTGTGCAAAAGTATTAGGACAAGAACGATTTCATCTTTTATGAGGCATCAAAATAATTGCGACAATTTACCAATCGCACCTAGTATATATATATATATATATATATATATATATATATATATATATATATACAATACTGTGCAAAAGTATTAGAACAAGAACTATTTTATCTTTTAATAAGAATATTGCGAGAAAATAAACAATTTAATTAAAGTAATTTTATTCGATTTACTCAACAAATGCTTTAACAAAAAAATACTTCTTACAAAATAAATTTAATATTTACTATAATAGCCTTTCGTTTTGAAATAATAAACTAATTGCAACAATTTAACAATCGCACCTAGTATATATATATATATATATATATATATATATATATATATATATATATATATATATATATATAATATCATTAACTATATTAATTACAATATTAATAGTAACAGAACAAATAGTACCAGAACTAACTCTGCCAAAACGAGTACTAATTAAGCTATAATTTAAATCGTCTTGTACAACCCACCGAGACGAACTGGGAGGGAAAAGGAGGGGAAGTAAAAAAAGAAACAAACGAAGTACATGAACAAAAAGTCAAGCACTCGTAAGAAAGAAACAAAACCTAAGACGAAAACCTTTATATACACGAAAACCCAAAAGCACACACATATATAATATATGGGTGTGTGTTTTTGGAGGAATTTTAGTTTTTACAAAACCAGCACTGTACGTTTTTTATGTTATAGTTTTGTGTAATTTATATTGTGGGATAAAGTTTGATTCCTTCAGGACATTTTTAGGCTTTTATATGAATGATGTTTTGAAAGAGTTCTTTCGTGTGGGTTGTTTGCCTATGTTGATTAATGGATTGCATTTGTTTAGCAGTATATCAGTATGTCTATGGGTCATATATTGACGAAATACGAGGGTCATTCAATAAATAAGGTGAATTTTTCGGTATAATGACTTCTACGAGAGTCATTCAATAAATAAGGTGAATTTTTCGGTATAAGGACTTCTACGAGGGTCATTCAATAAATAAGGTGAATTTTTCGGTATAAGGACTTCTACGAGGGTCATTCAATAAATAAGGTGAATGTTTCGGTATAAGGACTTCTACGAGGGTCATTCAATAAATAAGGTGAATTTTTCGGTATAAGGACTTCTACGAGGGTCATTCAATAAATAAGGTGAATTTTTCGGTATAAGGACTTCTACGAGGGTCATTCAATAAATAAGGTGAATTTTTCGGTATAAGGACTTCTACGAGGTTCATTCAATAAATAAGGTGAATTTTTCGGTATAAGGACTTCTACGAGGGTCATTCAATAAATAAGGTGAATTTTTCGGTATAAGGACTTCTACGAGGGTCATTCAATAAATAAGGTGAATTTTTCGGTATAAGGACTTCTACGAGGTTCATTCAATAAATAAGGTGAATTTTTCGGTATAAGGACTTCTACGAGGGTCATTCAATAAATAAGGTGAATTTTTCGGTATAAGGACTTCTACGAGGGTCATTCAATAAACAAGGTGAAGTTTTCAGTATAAGGACTTCTAAGTGTCATTCAATAAATAAAATTAAGTTTTCAGTATAAGGACTTCTGAGTCATTGAATAAATAAGGTGAAGTTATCGGTAGGACTTTCTAAGGGTCATTCAATAAATAAGGTGAATTTTTTCAGGTATAAGGACTTCTACGAGGGTCATTAAATAAATAAAGTGAATTTTCGGTATAGGTTTCTAAGAGGGTCATTCAATAAATAAGAGGTAAATTTCGGTATAAGGACTTCGAGGGTCATTCAATAAATAAGGTGAATTTTTCGGTATAAAGACTTCTGAAAGGTCATTTCAATAAATAAGGTGAATTTTTCGGTATAAGGACTTCTACACGAGTGTCATTCAAATAAATAGGTGGAAGTTATCGAACGTAGGTTTCTACGAGGGTCATTCAATAAATAAGGTGAAGTTTTCGGTATACGAGACTTCTAAGAGTGTCAATTCAATAAATAGGTGAATTTTTCAGTATAAGGACTTCTAGAGGTCATTCAATAAATGAGTGAAGTTTTCATTGGAACTACAGGGACATTCAACTCGAGAAATAAGGTGAAGTTTTCGGTATAAGGACTTCTGCCAAAGAGGTCATTCAATAAATAGGGTGAATTTTTCAGCTCGGACTATACGAGGGTCATTCAATAAATAGAGTGAATTTTCATTAGGACTTCTACGAGGTCATTCAATAAATAAAATTATTTTTTGGTATAAGGACTTCTAAGAGGGTCATTCAATAAACCGGGTGAATTTTCGGTATAAGGACTTCTACGAGGATAAATTCAATAAATAAGGTGAATTTTTCAGTATAGGACTTCTACGAAGGTCATTCAATAAAAATAAGAGTGAATTTTCGGTATAAGGACTTCTACGAAGTCATTCAATAAATAAGGTGAAGTTTTCGGTATAAGTTCTAGTGTCAATTCATCAATAAAGGTGAATTTTTCGGTATAAGGACTTCTACGAGGGTCATTCAATAAATAGATAATTTTTCGGTACCGAGACTTCTACGAGTGTCATTCAATAAATAAGGTGAATTGGTATAAGGACTTCCACGAGGGGTCATTCAATAAATAAGGTGAAGTTATCCCGGTATAAGGACTACAAGGTGTCATTCAATAAATAAGGTGAATTTTCCGGTATAAGGACTTCTACGAGGTCATTCGTAATAAGGTGAATTTTTCGGTATAAGGACTTCTACAGGTGTCATTCAATAAATAAGGTGAAGTTATCGGTATAAGGACTTCTACAAAAGGTCATTAAATAAAATAAGGTAAAGTTATCAGTATAAAGACTTCTAAGAGTGTCATTCAATAAATAAGGTGAAGTTATCGGTATAAAGGACTTCTACGAGGGTCATTCAATAAATAAGGTGAAGTTTTCGGTATAAGGACTTCTACGAGGGACATTGTCGGCGAATTGCAGTTTTCGGTATAAGGACTTCTGCGAGGGTCATTCAATAAATAAGGTGAATTTTTGGTATAAGGACTTCTGCGAGGTCATTAATAAATAAGGTGAAGTTTTCGGTATGAGACTTCTAAGAGTGTGCATTCAATAAATAAGGTGAATTTTTTCGGTATAAGGACTTCTACGAGGGTCATTCAATAAATAAGGTGAATTTTTCGGTGTAAGGACTTCTAAGAGGGTCATTCAATAAATAAGGTGAATTTTTCGGTATAAGGACTTCTAAGAGGGTCATTCAAGAAATAAGGTGAATTCTTCGGTATAAGGACTTCTAAGAGGGTCATTCAATAAATAAGTCGAATTTTTCGGTTTATGGGCTTATACGGAAAAATACGTATTGAATGATCCTTGTAGATTCCTTCATCCATGATATTTGCAGCAACTTTAGGTAGAAATGTAGATAGTTGAATAGATAGACCTAAACAGAATCGGATAGCTAGCTAGCTAGCTAGCTAGCTGGCGAGGAGTAGATAGATAGATAGATAGATAGATAGATAGATAGATAGATAGATAGATAGATATGAAGAGACTGGGATATATATACATATATATATATATATATATATATATAGAGAGAGAGAGAGAGAGAGAGAGATAGATAGATAGATAGATAGGTAGATAGATAGATATGAACAGACAACAACCGCACCCACACGCATACACACACACATATATATCTTCAGAATAATGTAAATACATTTTATATATATATATATATTTTTTTTTTTAATCATTTCACCCCGAGCAAGGCAGAAACGCCACTGATGTGCAGGGGGTTACATAAATGTAAAAAGATTAATTAGAAAAGAGTGAGGAGTACAAGCTAGTTAGAAAGGAACAATAGAAAGCTGAGAAAGCAGGTGCAATGACAGGTACATGGGCGGAGAGAAAGGGAAGGTTATACAGGGGAGGGGAGAGAGCTAGAGGCCAGTGGTTAGTAGGTGAGTATTAACTTTGCTTTTAAATTTCTGGAGGTCGTAGCCGTCAGGAAAGCACGAATACGGGAGTGAGTTCCACAGGCGGGAAGTGCGAGAGAGGAAGCTGCAGGAGTAGAATTGTCGTCTGCGTTTGGCTAACCTGACTGTGAATGGGTGGGACCCAGTTGCCAGTCTGGTTGAACGGGTAAACACCTGTTGAGGAGGCATCAGTGACTTAAGCTCATCCGAGCAGAAGCCATGAAAGTATTTATAGAAGAGACAGAGGGAGGCCACATTTCGACGATGGGAAAGTGGCTGCAGACGAGTCGCCAGATCAGTACCTATCACATTACAGACTCTCCTTTGGAGCTTGTCAAGAACACTGAGGAGAACGGCAGGGGCACCTGACCATAAATGGCAGCAGTACTCCATGCACGGACGGATGGTTGACTTGTATATATGCAGGATGGATTCAGGTGGAAAAAACATCCTGGATCGACATAGTGACCCAATCTTCTTAGCAGTAGATTTTGCTATGGATTCAATATAGTGCTTCCATTTGAGGTCTGAGGACAGGGTAAGTCCGAGGAGGCGTAGTGTATTACTCTCCGGGAGAATCATCTGGTCCATGCTTATGGGAGGCAGAAGAGGTTGCCTGTAATGGTTGACAGACAACAGCTTGGTCTTAGATGAATTGAAGTTGACAAGCCACTTCTTGCCCCAGTTCACCACAGAGTGTAGATCCCGCTCAAGGTCAGCAGCGAGATTATGTCTGTCCGCCACGACAGGTTTCTTACTGGAGCGGGAGTATATTGTAGTGTCATCTGCGTAGATGCCTACTTGGGACTTGATCTCATCTGGGAGGTCGTTGATGAAAATAAGGAAGAGCGTTGGGCCCAGGATAGAGCCTTGTGGGACACCAGCATTCGTGCTGTAGGACGAAGAGGCACGCCCATTCAGAACGACCTTCATTTTGCGGTTATTTAAGAAAGATTGGATTAGGTCAAGCAGGCGACCGGTAATACTATAACCGCGTAGTTTGCATAGGAGGCCAGAATGCCAAACCCTGTCGAAAGCCTTGGAGATGTCCAGGGCAATCGCGCGAGCCTCGTCAGACTCATCAAGGGCCTGTAGCATGTACTCCGTTACAGTAGTTAGCAGGTCGGCTGTGGACCTGTCAAATCGGAATCCATATTGCCTGTCGGAGAACAGTTTGTGGGCGGTGAGATGATGAACTATTTCAGCATTTATTATAGCCTCGAACACTTTCCCGAATATTGGTAGAAGACTGATAGGGCGATAGTTGGATGGGTCCGAGGGTTCACCACAGTTCTTAAAGACAGGAACGACTTAGGAGAATTTCCAGCATGCAGGAAAGCAGGAAGCAGAAAGGCAGTAGTTAAACAGTTTAGAGAGGACAGGGGAAAGTTCAGGGGCACACCTCTTAAGGACTATCACCGGGATTCCATCGTCTCCACACGCCTTATGGGGGTCGAGTTTTGAAATTACTCTGGATACTATTGTCGGGGTAATATATACGTCATGCAGTTTGGCCTCAGTTCTAATAGGGAAGTCGGGTGGGTGCACTCCGGACGAGTCGAGTGTGGAGTTGGATGAGAATCTGCGGGCAAAGCACTCAGCTTTCTCAGCAGATGACGTGAGAACATCAAATCCATGGATTAAAGGAGGTATTGAGAATTTCCTATTGTTGAGCACTCGTTTACAAATCCTCCAATAGTCCTTGGAGCCGAACTTGCGGTCAGCTATGTGCTGTCGCATTCTCTTCTGACTATTGCCCTCATCTTTGTTGCTATTTGTACGACGTTTCGGTCGTTGTACGCTCCCGCCTGCTGAGAATTTCGAACCGAACCCTTTCTTACAATCACTGGGGTGTATCATCCCCATTCCTTGCGTTGTATTAATGCCGCGATTGGAAGTTATATTTTGATCGATATCTATCTATCTATCTATCTATCTATCTATCTATCTATCTATCTATCTATCTCAGTATCTTCATTATCTATCTATCTATCTATCTATCTATCTATCTATCTATCTATCTATCTCAGTCTCTTCATTATCTATCTATCTATCTATCTATCTATCTATCTATCTATCTATCTATCTATCTCAGTCTCTTCTTATCTTATCTATCTATCTATCTATCTATCTATAGATTTTACGTGGTGATGGCAAATCAACAGAGACGTCCGGTCTATTGATGAAGTTATCGACTGTCGCATATTCTTCAGTGGCTGGAAATAAAATAATTCACGCTTCCTTGTTCTTTGATCCAATTAATCATTAGATTCCTTCAAACGCCATTAAGAAGCAAACGCACACAAACGTCTCATCAATAAGCTACAAACAGACGCAAACAAGCCGAGATCGTCCTGTGTTTGTGCCGGCTTTGTAGGTTAAGAGAACGAGGTATGAATCGCAGCTCTCTCGGAAAACACGGGCAAGTTGTTTCCTCTTCGTCTTGTTTATGTGCTGCCTTAGGGCGTAGTCGATCATGGACCTCCACTTATGGCTGACAACCAGTCTACCGCAGAAAGAAATGGCAACCTACTGTGGGATAATCTTCTGCCCAGTCATGTCTCTTTCAAGACATATTCACCCAAAGCGTGTATCACGTATGGCACTTAACTGACTGACTGAATATAATAGTTGGAAACAGGATTAAGGCTTATACTGGGCATAAAGTGGGGGATCGGTTTTTTATTGTTATGAAGTAATAAACTGATCACCCACTTATTAATACTTAGTAATATAATACATTTCTTTCCCATCTAGCTATGAGTCAAATAACGAGAGAGATTGGGTTCTATAGCCTCGGCTGGCAACCAGTCTACCTTAGAAAGTAATGGCAACCTACTGTGGGACAATCTTCTGGCCAATCAGTCATGTCACTTTCAAGACATATTCACCCAAAGCGTTTATCACGTATGGCACTTAACTGACTGACTGAATATAATAGTTGGAAACATGATTAAGGCTTATACTGGGCATAAAGTGGGAGATCGGTTTTCTATTGTTATGAAGTAATAAACTGATCACTCACTTTTTAATACTTAATAATATAATACATTTCTTTCCCATCTAGACTGACTAATTTTTACGATAATCTATTTTTATGCTTTCATAGTGTATTGACGGATGTGCGTTGTAGTGCATTGAGTCCGAACGAGAAATCTGGGAGCCGAGTTCGAATTCCAGTTGAATTCATCGAATTCACTTACTAGCAAATACACTTGGGAAAGGTATTAATCCGTGTATTCCTTCCAGTAATGGGTTAAATAACAGGACAGTTTGGGTTCTATAGCCTTGGCTGGCAACCAGTCTACCGCAGAAAGCAATGGCAACCTACTGCGGGATAATCTTCTGCCCAGTCAGTCATGTCTCTTTCGAGACATGATCGCCCAAGCGTGCATCGCTATTGGCCCTTAACTGACTGAGTGTATTGACTCTAGATTGGGGGTTAACTACTTTCCCATAGCTGGGATCCTAACAGTAACACCCCGGATCAGGTTAAATGTGGTAACAACAACAATTAAGTGGTGGTTCTCCACTCCTTACAAAATCAAATTTCAATTACTGCCAGATGTAATTTATCGTCATACCAAGGAAAAAAAAAAAAAGTAAGTCCAACACTCACTTCACTTACTCGGCTTTCTGGTTCAGATCAAATGTTTGAATAATTATAAAGTTTCCTTCCAGATCTCAAATCGTTGTCCGAAGTTTTGCATCCATTCAAGACACGGATTCTTTGTCGTGAATGGCAAAACCACAATCTATTTCGTCAAGACTGTCTTCCAAACGACCGAGTTGTTGAAACCACCATTACACTGTGCATTCTTTAATAAATCCTTGGTACCCAAACATATCGCATATGTCTCTCGCGGTTTCTGTCGCCCTGGGGCCGTGCTTAAACGCATGGAAGTCAATGTGGCGAAAATCCTGTTTTGACAATTTTAACTTCAAAGATCTGGAAATGAATGAAACAGGCAGTTTCTATCAAAAGAGATACCTCGGGACAAAGAGCATCAAATAACCCTCAAAATCATATATAATTTAACTCAACTTGTGTAGGTTTTTATTCATAAAATATTTTAAACAAATAAAAACATACAACCTACACACACGCACAAACACACACACACACACATAGCAAGAGAGAAAGAGATAAACACACACACATATACAGTACTGTTCAAAAGTATTAGGACAAGAACTATTTTATCTTTTATGAGGCATATTGACAGAAAATAATTTAACCAATGTAATTTTATTTGATTTACTGAACAAATGATTTCACAAGAAAAAAATACTTGTTACAAAATAAATTTAATATTTAGTATAATAGCCTTTTGCTTTGAAATAATAAAATAATTGCGACAATTTACCAATCGCACCTCATACATATATATATATATAAAAAGAGAGAGAGTACTGTGCAAAAATATTAGGGCAAGAACTATTTTATCTTTTATGAGGCATATTGACAGAAAATAAACAATTCAATTAAAGTCATTTTATTTGATTTACTCAACAAATGCTTTAACAAGAAAAAAAACTTGTTACAAAATAAATTTAATATTTAGTATATTAGCCTTTTGCTTTGATCACAGCCTTTCATTCTGTCAGGCATTGACATCACAAGCTTCTTCAATGTATCTAATGGTATCTCCTGCCAAGCAGCTTGTATTTGTTCCCAAAGTGTGTCTTGCGAAGTAACATTAGATTTATCAATTTTTTTATCCAAAATATCCCACAGATGTTCAATAGTTTCAAAATAACTTGTTTAATAAAAAATGTGAAAAATTAAATATAGCTTCTTTTTAATACATTTCTTTTACACCTAGTTTTAAATAATCAGTATTTATTAGCAATTTACTTGGCTTTTCTCCCTGTATTTGAATTTTAGTGAGTTTTTTAGAAAAATTACACCTGTCCTCTCACTTTTGCACACTACCAGTAGTGTGCAAATGTGTGAGGGCAGGGGAGATTTTAAACTTTATTTTGATGTCTCATAATAGTTCTTGTTCTAATACTTTTGCACAGTACTATATATTAGCACGCAGTTCTGGCGTTAATAAAAGTGAGATCGATGTATAACACACACACAGACATAATTGGCACACAGTGCGTGCTTGTGTTAATAAAAATGACCTTGTCAGGTGCTAATTGAAAAGTTTTTAATGAGCACCTGTCAATTGCATATTTCATGTACGTGTGTATGTGTGTGTGTGGAGAGAGGGAAAGAGAACGAAAGAGAGAAGTGAACAGTTCTATAAACAGAGGTGTGCTGATATTGCTAAGAACGGATTGAATCAAATAGGTAGACAGTTAAGGATATATAGTTGTTTGTGTGCGTAAGTGAGTGTGTGTGCGTGTGTGTGCGTCTTGTGTGTGTACGTCTTGTGGGTATGTGTCGTGTGTGTATGTTTCTGCGTGTTTCCTCTTTGTGGCAGAAGTCTACTCCAGCAGACGGACCAAACAGTCACCCTGGTAACCATCTCATTTTGTATGTTTTGTACTAATGTTCTTTGTTAATATATTTGTTTAACTCTATTTCTTTTTTGTCTCTTTATTTCTGGCCCCTAACAAATCACAACAATATATATATATATATATATAAAATTAAATGTAAATGTAAAGTTATACTCGTTTCGAAAAACCCTCCGAGTAAATACGCGGAAGGAAAAATGGTAATAAAAAAAGAACGAGCTAAGCACTTGAACATCAGTCAAAGTACGTAGCCCAAAGAAAAAAAAACCCGAGACGAGTAACCTAAAACAAAAAGCGCTCAATACACAAGTAGAGCAAACAAAGTAAATAACTAACCTAGAGAGCCAACGAACCTACCAAGGTTTCACCAAATTGGATCTTCCCTGAAGATTCAAATTGGTGAAACCATGATAGGTCCGTTGGCTCTATAGTTTAGCTATTTACTATATAATAATAATAACAATAATAATAATAATAATAATAATAATAATAGTAACAAAAATAATTCTGCTAATACTAGTACTTGTTATACTATATTTAAGTTCGTTTTGAAAAACCCACCGAGAACGAACTCGGAGAGAAAGGGAGGGGAAGTAAAAAAAAGAAACAAATGAAGTCCATGAAGAAAAGTCAAATACTCGTAGGAAAGAAAAAAAAACCCAAGACGAAAACCCTAACACTAAAGTGCTCAATACAAAGGTAGAGCAACAAAGACAGAAAATCTAAGCAAGAGACAACAAATCTACCTAAGTTTCACCCTTCGGCTCATCAGGGTAAATTGGTCAATTTATCCTGACAAGCCGAAGAGTCAAATCTAGGTAGGTTTGTTGGCTCTTGCTTAGATTTTATATATATATATATATATATATATATATATGTCATCAGAGCAGAAAAAGGTCCCAATTGTAAATCACACATATACCATGAACACACACACACACACACACACACACACACACACACACAGAGTAAGCTCAATGACAGCAGCAGCAGCAGACAGACAGGAATGGCCATTCCTTAAAAGGCACAGACTCACTCGGACAGACACATCCTCCTCTGCCATTCTGAAGATGAGATTTTGATCTCGAAATATCAATGTATAATAAATAGGTAATACCCAAAAACTTCTTTACCTTCCTTTATTTTACTTATTTGTCTAAATAAAATTAGACCATTGCACATTTGTATTAAAATGTGAACAATAAAATCATATTGTACAAAGTTTGAATATTTTCCATTTGTAAACGAGTCATTACGTGACCTAGGTTTCTCCCATGCCTGAAGAAACAACTCATCGTAGAAACCTAGGTCTCGTAATAACTCACTTACAAATGGAATATATATACAGATATATGTATATATAAAGTACGTATATTTTGGCAGCATCTTTTCTTTTAAACAAGTTGTGTTAAACGATAGAGACAACATACACTTGTGAGTCATGTGTATTTCCACACAGCTACATTCACTCATTGTACATATACACACGCGACAATCCCGTGATAATCTTGCTTTCCCGCTTTTTTTACGGGATGTATATATAGCAGACACGTCGTACACCCAGAGAGAGTTGCAGCAGAACCACAGAGCACCAAGCAAGGCAATTCACAGCGGGTTTCGCGTTCTTCAATATCAAGTAATTCTCTCACACACCCGCACTAATTACAACACGCAGGTAGATGCCTTTTATTTCTTTAAATAACGCTTGTACAAATTACATATGACACTGATAAATCTTGAAGCGACAATGAACTTTACAACTTGCCTCAAAAGCTTTAACACAATCTTATGCAGAAAATTTTAATCAGATCCTTTCAACGTCTGTACAAAGCATGTATTTCTTGTTATTGTTAATACACTTTATATAATTACAATTAATGCTTTGACCATTTTATTCAATTTTCTATTTGCTAATTTAATGAATGACTTCAACAGTATAAAAATAATTGTTGGTATGCAGGAATTCAATCACACAGCTTACCAAGTTTCTGGACATATACTTAGTTGTGTTTAGCAAGTTTATTTGAAATATAATTAAGAAAAAAAGAAAAAGAAAGAGCTAAGCACATGAACATCAGCCAAAGCGATTTGGACCGAGCCAGTACGTAGCCCAAAAGAAAAAAAATCCGAGACGAGTAATTAATAACAAATAAGCGCTCAGCACGTATGTAGAGCAGAATAAGTAAATAAACCTAGTGAGCAATATATATATATATATATATATATAGTTAGTTATAAACAGACTAAGATAGATAGATAGATAGATAGATAGATAGATAGATAGATATGAACAGGCTGAGGCAGACAGAGACAGAGAGACAGACAGACATACAAACCGACATATATAAACTAAGACATATATATATATATATATATATGTAGAGAGAGAGAGAGAGAGAGAGATAAATATGAACAGACTGAGATAGATAGATAGATAGATAGATAGATAGATAGATAGATAGATAGATAGATATGTACAGACTGAGATAGATAGATAGATAGATAGATAGATAGATAGATAGATAGATAGATAGATAGATAGATACAGACTGAAATATGATAGATAGATAGATAGATAGATAGATAGATAGATAGGAACAGACTGAGATAGATAGATAGATAGATAGATAGATAGATAGATAGATAGATAGATAGATATGTATGTACAGACTGAAATAGATAGATAGATAGATAGATAGATAGATAGATAGATAGATAGATATGTACAGACTGAGATAGATGGATTTTATTGTTAATACACTTTATATAATTACAATTAATGCTTTGACCATTTCTATCAATTTTCTATTTGCTAATTTAATGAATGACTTCAACAGTATAAAAATAATTGTTGGTATGCAGGAATTTATTTAGGAAATTCTCTGGGAAATAGCCTTGTGCCATGTAAAATTCAAACCTAAATTAATCTTGCATACGTGGCCCCAACAATCTTATACTAAATATTTTTGATCAACACACAGACATTAGACGCCTAAAAATTTTAGAGGCACTACATATCAGAAGTAAAAAACCTTATCAATCGCACAGCTTACCAAGTTTCTGGACATATACTTAATTGTGTTTAGAGGATTTATTTAAAATATAATTAAGGTAAATAATTATTTTCCTCTGAATAATTTGATAATTTAAATAATTAGTTCCTTCGAAGTTCAAATTCTCTAACATATTTTTACTGCATTTAAAATCTTTAACAACAAGTGTTCCATATAATTCCTGCATCTACGTGAGCACATATCTTTACATATGCATGTTGCTGACATTATTACTGCCTTTCAATTTAAATTTTTTTTCATGACGTTTATTTATTTTCTTTTAAAATGTTGTAACACTTTTCCTGCTACAAGGCAATATTTGATTTTTAAACTGTAATATAGTCCCTGATGATGAACGATGACGTTCGTAAGTACTAGGACAACCTTTGGATAATTTTTATATAAATATAATTTGGAAATAAAAAGTCTAATCAGAAAATATGAAAAAATTCCAAAGAAAATATATAAGACTATGTTATCTCTAAAGTTTAACACAACTTGCTTAACATATATATAGATATATATATATATATATATATATATATATATATATTGGAAGATACGAACAGAATTACATAAGTATGTACATATGAACTAAACAGTAACAAACTGAGATACGTACGCAGGTAAGTGTTTACCACTTTGAGATAAATACAAACAGACGTAGGGAGCTAGCTACCTAGCTAGGGGGCTAGATAGATAGATATGAACATTGAGATAGATGTTAACAAATTCGGATAGATAGATAGATAGATAGATAGATAGATAGATAGATAGATAGATAGGAAGAGACAGAGGTAGGTAGACAGAGAGAGAAAGGCAGAGAGAGAAGCAGATAAATATAAATAAACTAAGACGTATATATATATATATATATATATATATATATATATATATGCAAACTTATCACTATACTCGTTTCGAAAAACCCTCCGTGTATATAGGCTGAAGGAAAAATGGTTGTAAAAAAAGAAAGAGCTAAGCACATGAACATCAGCCAAAGCGATTTGGACCGAGCCAGTACGTAGCCCAAAGAAAAAACACCCGAGACGAGTAATCAATAACAAATAAGCGCTCAACACGTATGTAGAGCAGAATAAGTAAATAAACCTATTGAGCAATATATATATATATATATATATATAGTTAGTTATAAACAGACTAAGATAGATAGATAGATAGATAGATAGATAGATAGATAGATATGAACAGGCTGAGGCAGACAGAGACAGAGAGACAGACAGACATACAAACCGACATATATAAACTAAGACATATATATATATATATATATATATATATATATATATATATATATGTAGAGAGAGAGAGAGAGAGAGAAATATGAACAGACTGAGATAGATAGATAGATAGATAGATAGATAGATAGATAGATAGATAGATATGTACAGACTGAAATAGATAGATAGATAGATAGATAGATAGATAGATAGATAGATAGATAGATATGTACAGACTGAGATAGATAGATAGATAGATAGATAGATAGATAGATAGATATGTACAGACTGAGGCAGACAGAGACAGAGAGACAGACAGACATACTAACCGACATATATAAACTGAGACATATATATACATATATATATGTATGTAGAGAGAGAGAGAGAGAGAGAGAGAGAGAGAGAGAGAGAGAGAAATATGAACAGACTGAGATAGATAGATAGATAGATAGATAGATAGATAGATAGATAGATATGAAGAGATTGTAATAAATGGATAGTCCAGAATAGGCTGACTAATAAAAATGACCGGTGTGCATCTTGGAAAGAAATGTTTTTATTGCGATCATAATTTTATGTAAATTCCCATTATAATGCATCGAAATCATTATAGCTGAGACCACTACTAGTACTACTACTAACGCTAATCATAATCATGATACTACTACTACTACAACTACATCAACAAAGAACGGTACTAATAATCATGTTAACCGTAGCCATTGATTGTCTGCATCATTTGTCTCTCGGGTGAGATAAACACGGGTTCTCTGGTTCTCATTTTAAATTCATGGGACCAGAATGGCGGAAGAAGGAGCGAGATGAAGAAAAGAATAAAACAACTCAAGTGCTCTCTGCATAAAGATGTCTACTTTCTCTGTTTTCAGACGAGGGGCAAATAAAAATTAAATGAAATAAAATGGCTTTGGTGTGACGTCTGGGAAAAAGAAAATCTCCTGTACCCCTTGTCGAGTAAAAACCGATTTCAGGAGTGGGGCTGAGATGATCACGGCTATTTTAGAGGAGCCAGACAAGCAAATGAATAACTCTTCCATATGTAATCTGCTCTTTAGGATGTGGGCGATCATGTTGCTTTGTTATATAGCAGCTTAATAACGTTTTTCATTTTATCATCTCTTCGATTTTCAGATGACCTGAAAGTGAATGACTACATTGAACTCATAATTGCATCTAATGCAAAACAATTTGGTTTACTGTGTTGATCCAGGAAGTTTTTAACATTTATAAATCTACCATTCGTCCATGCATTGAATACTGTTGCCATATCTGGTCGGGTGCTTCTGCTATTCATCTTGAGGTTCTCGTCAGAATCCAACTTTCACATTTATAAATCTACCATTCGTCCATGCATTGAATACTGTTGCCATATCTGGTCGGGTGCTTCTGCTATTCATCTTGAGGTTCTCGTCAGAATCCAACTTTCACATTTATAAATTTACCATTCGTCCATGCATTGAATACTGTTGTCACATCTGGTTGGGTGCTTCTGCTATTCATCTTGAGGTTCTCGTCAGAATCCAACTTTCACATTTATAAATCTACTATTCGTCCATGCATTGAATACTGTTGCCATATCTGGTTGGGTGCTCCTGCTATTCATCTTGAGGTTCTCGTCAGAATCCATATTGCACATTTATAAATCTACCATTCGTCCATGCATTGAATACTGCTGTCATATCTGGTCGGGAGCTTCTGCTATTCATCTTGAGGTTCTCGTCAGAATCCAACTTTCACATTTATAAATTTACCATTCGTCCATGCATTGAATGCTGTTGCCATATCTGGTCAGGTGCTTCATGTTAAGGTTCTCGTCAGAATCCATCTTGTACATTTAAAAATCTACCATTCGTCCATGCATTGAATGCTGTTGCCATATCTTGTCAGGTGCTTCTGCTATTCATGTTAAGGTTCTCGTCAGAATCCATCTTGTACATTTAAAAATCTATCATTCGTCTTTGCATTGCATACTATTGCCATATATGGTAGGGCGCTAGTGCTATTCCTCTTGAGGCTACAGACAAAATTTAAAAGAGGATCTGCAATATAATCAATCCTGACTTATCAGCCAACCTTCAGTCACTTTTTTCGCCGACGCGATGTGACTTCCCTCTGTCTTTTCTACAACTATTTTCATGACAACTGCTCCGAAGAGCTTCTTTACTCGGCAATCCGACTACATGCATTTACTCGTGCTACTAGATTGGTACCAAGGTCCTACACCTTTAATCTTCTCTTCTACTCTAATAGTTTCTATTCTCGCACTTCCCGTTTGTGGGGCTTCATTTCGTTTGCTTGCTTCCCATATACCTACAATCTCTAAAAGTTGTCCTGGGTATGACGGTAAACTGCATCCGGCAGCAAGGCCTCTGATTGAGAGGTTGTGAGGAGCATGGAACCACCTCTTAATTGCTGTTGTTCTCAGGTTCACTCTGACCCGGAGTGGTAGCAAGGCCTCTGATTGGGAGGTTGTGAGGAGCATGGAACCACCTCTTAATTGCTGTTGTTCCCAGGTCCACTCTGACCCGGAGTGGTAGCAAGGCCTCTGATTGGGAGGTTGTGAGGAGCATGGAACCACCTCTTAATTGCTGTTGTTCCCAGGTCCACCCTAAACCGGAGTTGTAGCACCTGTTAGGGTCCCAGCTATGGGTAAATATTTAACCCTCAAACTGGAGTCAAAACACTGAATGTATAAAAATACACTTTTATAGAAATATATATAAATATAAATATAGACTTTTATAGAAAAATATACATTTTTTTGAAGAAAAAAAATTACCATTACACATATTCGAAGAAAAAAAAATTGGCTTCATACATTTTTGAAAGAAAGAATTATTACCAGCAATACATTTTTGAATACAAAACTAGAAGACATCTTCAATTTCTTAAAATAAAATAAAATAAAAATAAATACTTATTTCATCAAAATCTGACTAAATCAACCTTCTTACTATAATCAAACATTAAAATAATATCTTTAAATTCTTCCTTTATGGCATTAAATAACCTACAGAGCTTGATATGCCGTTAAACAATACTCATTCACTCAAACTCAAATAATCTCTAAAAGTTTGAATCGAACGTCAAATGCTATCTTTTGTCGATATGATTCCTTTCCATCTTTTATTCTTGTTTAGACATCCGCTTTACCTTGTTCTTTTTTCTCTGACTGTAATCCCCTGCCCACCGATGGCGTGTATGCCTTGTTTGGGATGAAATGATTGTGAAGAAAAAAAATCTCGTTTTTATCATCCATTTTTATAAGCTCGCCAGATAATTAGCTCGGTGTCTGCTGTAATCTATTTGCTTTCTAAAAGTCATGCCAGTGTCAAATTCTCCAAGCCCTCTTTCCTTATAATGTATCTTAGAAATTCCAGCTTTCTTTTTCTAATAATAAAAATACTTTTCATTAAATTCTTCTTTAAAACTTACTCGTTGCATATATGATCCGTCCATCGTATTCTCAGCATCCTTCTGTAGGACATCAGCTCTGCTGTCTGGAGTCTCTTCATCTATAAAGAAATTGTCACTTTTTTCGTTTCTATTTTTAAATACTGTTCTTACTTGTTTGAATGCATCTCTTACTCTTCCAAAAGAGCTTCGGATTTCGGTGACAAAACATTTCCCTGATATCGAAATTTTATTCCCAGCCCATCCTGCCTGGATTCCATTTTCTTTTCTTTCAATGTTTAGATTAAATTAAACCAAATGTATTCTGCGATATGAAAATGATGAGTAACTAAAAGTTACCTCTCAAAATAAATTATAATTTATAACCGCGTTAAATGTTGTGTTGAGTCTTCCTTTATTTGAATCATATTACTCTGGTTAATATCCATTCAGACCTCGGTATAGATCTATATATATCTTTAATATCTCTTATCAAATCGACCTTTCCGAATGATCCTTCCGTATACGGAATTGTCTCTGCGTGTGTGTATGTGTGTGTCTGTGTGCATGTGTCTGTTACCTATAGACTCCGAAACGGCTGAACCGATTTTCTTGAAAATTTACACAGTTGTACTATAAGGGTCTGCGAGTGTTCTTAGCTAGGGTTTGTGTCGAGGTACCCCCGATAAATATCGAAAGTCGATAATCGAAAAAATCGGGTTATAGAAGGAGTAGTCTGATTTTAATCAAATTTCATACACTCATAGACAAAGACATAAGAAATGATATTCAGAAGTTTCAAGGTTGCAGTTCTTACAATAGTGCAGAAGATCGATAATATATATATATATATATTTATATATATAAGGCAAGATGTTTGTGTGTGTGTCTGTTTATCTGCCTGTATGTCTGTATTTTTTCAGCCCTTTTATTTTAGTTTTTGCTTCGGGTTTGGCTCTAAGTAGGTATAATTGTAGTTGTTAGTCTCAGCCATGATACAATTTACTCAGAGGACTCATTTAGCCTTCAGATTTCAGTTTAGGACGAAAAAGATTATTTGATATCGATACCAGGAAATCAAAATTTGACTTACATCCATTCATTTTTCTTTCAGTCTACGGTTTCGCTTTAACTGGAAACAACTATTACTTTTTAGTCTTTCGTGCCAACGTCCAAAGAGTCTGAGCTCCAGGACCATTGATTAGTTTTAAAGATTTCATTACACCCGAGCAACGCCGGGCTATGCTGCTAGTAGTTTATATATATATATATATATATATATATATATATATATATATAATTATGTTTTCTGTGTTCATCGTTTGTCGGCCTAGATGATTGTTTTTCATCGGCATCTTCGGCATTATACTACACGTATTCTATCAAACTCGGCATGCTTTAAATGTTCAGGATCATGAAATTGTAACGAAAATGTTAAAAGTCTTAAAACTCTTCTAATTAAAATAAAAATGAAAAGAAAATTTTATAAATTAATTTTTTATTGTCCTTAATAAATATTATTCATAAAAGCAATTACAAATTTCTCTTATTTAATGATGTTTTTTTTTTCGTGTTTCTTTATATTTCAATTCAGAGTAGATTTTCCCTAAGTTTAACAATTTTTCAAAATATAATTAGTGATTTAAATTCTCCGAAGAATTGAGCTTTCATCTAATATAATCACTAAAAATTATCCCGTTGAATTACTCAAGTGATCATAAAATTAAGCAAATGCATGAAACACATGTAAAAACAAATAAAAATTCCAAAATTGACTAATAAAAAACACATTTTTAAAATAAAGTAATTCCTTTGTGAATAAGTTCTGAAAGTTTCATTAAAATCCGTTTATTATTTGAATACTAGCAGTATAGCCCGGCGTTGCTCGGGTGTAATGAAAGCTTTAAAACTAAACCATGGTCCTGGAGCTCAGACTCGTTGGACGTTGGCACGAAAGACTAAAAAACAATAGTTGTTTCCAGTTAAAGCAAAACTGTAGACTGAAAGAAAAATGAATGGATGTAAGTGAAATTTTGATTTCCTGGTATCGATATCAAATAAGTTTTATTCGTCGTAAACTGAATTTTGAAGGCTAAATAAGCCCTCTGAGTAAATGGTATCATGTCTGAGACTAAGAACTACAATTATACCTACTTAGAGCCAAACCCGAAGCAAAAACTAAAATAAAAGGGCTGAAAAAATACAGACATACAGGCAGATAAACAGACACACACACACTAACATCTTGCATTTTATATATATATATATATTATCGATTTTCTGCACTATTTTAAGAACTGCAACCTTGAAACTTCTGAATATCGTTTTTTATGTCTTTGTCTATGAGTGTATCAAATTTGATTAAAATCGGACCACTCCTTCTATAAACCGATTTTTTAGAATATCGATTTTCGATATTTATCGGGGGTACCTCGACACAAAACCTAGCTAAGAACACTCGCAGACGCTTATAATACAACTGTGTAAATTTTCAAGAAAATCGGTTCAGCCGTTTCGGAGTCTAAAGGTAACGGACACACACACACACACACACACACACACACACACACACACACACACACACACACACACACACACAGAGTTCCATTTATAAATAAGTTTAGATCGCAATAATTTTCAATTCAATGTGTCTGTAATCGCAAAAATGCCTATGCTAATTTATAGTACATCCAATAGCGCAAGAAAAACAAGACATTATTAAAAGTTTTGAATTCATTTAAGAGGACATTATTTCCTATTAATAACAGCATGAAAATGTTGACGACAAAACTTAGCACTTAGTTCGAAGCAGGTTTTGATCACGGAATACTCATTTTTGTAGTGGTTTTGTGGAGTTAGCTGGCCAGAAGCAAGTAGATATCTGTTGGGGAGTAGTTTTCGCACTGAAGGTTACAACTGTGCTATGTCGGTTGCTAATCGACTTAACGCACACAAAATGTTAGGAACTTGGTAATCTTCCACTCTAAGCTGACTCCTTAGTATTCGGCTAACTGTCGATTAATATCAACTGCTTTAGTCAAACGATGTCCAAACTGGAACTAACTAATAGTTCTACTGAACTCCAATAGAACTCTAAAGAACTCTCTAGAACTTCTAAGAACTTCCCAAGAAATTCTCGAGTTAACTTCCTGTTAACTCTTATTAATATTGGAGGGAGAGTCCGTTATCTGAGGATTAGGTGTGTTTCACCACAACAAAAAGCTTTTAGAAGATTCTCGGAAAGTCTTGACGCATCCAAAAATTTTTTAGAAAATTCTTCTTCAGAAACTCAGCTACTAAATCCAAAGACTGAAATCATGATCACTAGATCAATGCTTCTCAAACTATCTGATGTGTCGGACTGGTAGGTTTTTTTCAATGTGCCAGGGACCGGCAAGCAAAGCAAGCCGATCCAGTTGAGTAAGAGAAGGTGACTGTGAAACCCGGAATTTTTATTTTTTATTTTTATTTTTATTTTTATTTTTATTTTTATTTTTATTTTTATTTTTATTTTTTTAGATATGTACTATTTCAGGAGGATGTGCGTTGTGGTGCAGTGGATATCGGTTCGGAACGCAGAAATCGGGGAGCCGAGTTCGAATTCCAGTTGAATTCATTGCATTCACTTACGCGCAAATACCCTTGGGAAACGTATGGAGAGGATAATTTAAAAAACAGCTACCACTTTTGCGATTTACGCGTTACTCTTTAGCAATGAATTGAGTTCTTTCAGTGACTGGCATATGTATACACCGCTTATATATAACACGCTAAAATTTCCCCTCTCTCATTTTATGAGTTTAGAAGAGACTCTGACTGACACCAAATAGGTCGAGTTTCGATCCCGGCAAGAAGCAAGTAGATGTCTAGCCGCACTGCTGAGCTGGGACACAGCGAAACAGACTTGTATGTAGATGACAAATATATATACCGTAAGTTTGTTATTACAATGATTTATAAAAACATATCACTACACAAAATTTTCATGTTTCAGAACGATACTGTTCTTATTCAGGGGGGAATTGGAGTAGATAGATCTATCTATCGACCGGTTCACACTCCACCCACGTCTATTGAACAGATTAAGAGGCTCATCCCTTGTTCCCTATTTAGGATGTGGTTTCCGGCTTTCTCTTTTACAATCTTTTCACTCTTACATAGCCCCCTGCACATCAGTGGCGTTACTGCCTTGCTCGGGGTGATACGATTAAAAAAAAAAAAAAAAAAAAAAGATGTTAAAATAAATGGCGAAAATGAATTCTTTTGAAAATATAAGATGAATTCATGGTTATTAATAGAATGAATGAGTAGTACTTGTAGAATATGGTATTTAGGTGTGTCAATATTGTTCTATTAAAATGATGTAAACGATGTCAAGAAACCCCGGTGACTGAGAGCGTTCAATTTGATAGCTGACCAAAGTGCGTTCAATTCAATAACCAAAGAACGTAGCCATCAGTAGTCACCGCTAACATGAAATCTACCCCCCCCCCTCTCTGAAGCGCTCTATCTACAATCATTATGTGCGTGTATATATAGAAGAATCCAAATGAGTATCTTGTACATAAAGTGGTACGATAACTCTCTAGCAGAGCTATATATATATATATATATATATATATATATATATATATAGAGAGAGAGAGAGAGCAAATATATATAAAAATTAAGACAAACACGTTATTCCATGGTTAAGTGGAAGTATGGGCCTATTTCATGCGAACCATCTTCAGCTTCCATCTTTATTGTACAGAATACTTTGAGGTAGAGAAATAGATTGATAGACCCCTAAGAAAACTCTAATAGATTAATAGATACCAAAATCAAAACATATATATATATATATATATATATATATATATATATTGTGTGTATTTTGGCAGCATTTTTTCATTAATACAGGTTTCATTGAATAATATAGATAAGTTCTGTCTATTTTGTGTAAGATCCTTTCGTATGATCTGATTAGCTTGGTAGTGTTGTCATGGAAAGACGACTAGAAATCGCAATAATTGTTGATTTTTATCAGGTCTGAGCTTTCGGCTTACATAAGCCATTATCAAAGGATGAACATTTTTATATACAGTGAACATAGAACATTTAAATTATTAGCAGAGTGGAGTTATGCAGAGAAAATTAAACAGGTCCATTTTTGCGTCGCACATGGCCGCAGGCCGAGAAGGAATGGTGGTAGTGGGTTTTTGGTCAAATGAGAGTATAGTGGCATTAGGGGATTGGTCTGGGAACTGCTACTACTATGGGTGTAGCGGGTAAGTACGGTAACTATGACCTCTCCCGTCGATTATAGGCATTGAAGTATGTTTAATTTTCTCTGTATAACTCCACTCTGTTAATAATTTAAATGTTCTATGTTCACTGTATATTAAATGTTCATCCTTTGATAATGGCTTATGTAAGCCGAAAGCTCAGACCTGATAAAAAATCAACAATTATTGCGATTTTTTGTAGTCTTTCCATGACAACACTATAAAGCTAATCAGATCATACGAAAGGATCTTACACAAAATAAATAGACAGAACTTGTCTATATTATTCAATGAAACCTGTATATATATATATATATATATATATATATATATATATATATATATATATATATATGATAATATTTTTCTCATAAGTTTATAATAAAAACATATTTACTGCGACACAAGGGCCGTTGTGGTTCTGGACTATCTTATTGGTATCTCATCAAATAGTGAGATATTTTTTCTATAAGAAATCAATATATATAGAAAGAGTTGTGAGTTCAATACCAAGCTACAGCAATGGTGAACAAGTAACTTACGTGGTTAGAGGGAGATAACACATGACTACCGAAAGATGCACTACTACGCAAGGAATGGAGTTCATATATCCCAGTGATTGTAATAAATGGTTTGGTTTGAAATTCCTAGCGCCTGAAGAAGGCCGGAGTGTACAACGGCCGAAACGTCGTACAAATGGCAACAAAGGTGAGGACAATAGGCCAAATAATGTAAATACTGTAAGCTCTGTTCTTTTCAATATTTTATATTTTATTGGCTTCATTTAATTGCCAATAATAAGTAGAAAGTGATGTGCTATTGGGGTCAATCACATTATTAAAAGATGACATGTGCGAATAATAGTGGGTTTTAAAAGAACACTTGGAACGACCAATATAAATATTTTACTGTGGCATTTTCTATGAAAGAAATAGAGCAAATATAGATTATATATAATGCTCATTAGGACTGCTCAATCATTAGTTTGCACTATTTCTAATATATATATATATATATATATATATATATATATATATATATATATGGTTAAATAAAATAAAGACACACACACACACACACACACACACACACACACACACACACATATATATATATATATATATATATATATATATATATATATATATCTATACTAGCAGTATAGCCCGGCGTTGCTCGGGTATAATGAAAGCTTTAAAACTAATCCATAGTCCTGGAGCTCAGACGCTTTGGACGTTGGCACTAAAGACTAAAATGTAATAGTTGTTTCCAGTTAAAGCGAAACTGTAGACTGAAAGAAAAATGAATGGATGTAAATCAAATGAAAAAATACAGACATACAGGCAGATAAACAGACACACACACAAACATCTTGCCTTATATATATATATATATATATATATATATATATATATATATATATATATATATAAAACTAACGCGGTTCGCAAATCTGCAATGTGGTTCTATGACATGCAATGTAATATGTTATGGCTGCGTTTGTTATTTTTGGTAACTATTGCCGTTGCCTAACGGAGTTTTATGTCAACACAAAATAAAATCGTCGGTGATGGTGGATGTTATTGTGTTACTGTCTTAATAACCTCTCTGAAGATGGCTCATGTGAGCCGAAAGCTTAGAAGAAAACCAATAAAAAATTATCCAAATGTTGGAGAATTTTTGTCTTTATTTTCAACTGAAATTAAAGCCAAAATACGACGTTTAGAACGCCTCATGATTAAACATAATAGACATTCATTGTCTCTTATATTTAACAGCATATGTTTAGAATATATATACATACATATATATATATATATATATATATATATATATATATATATTATTTATGTATCTATATATCACACAATCCCAGAAATACAGTATATCTGTATAGAAATATATAATTATGTAGAGATAGATTTATGAAAATTGAGATAAACAGATTGATGGATCGAGAAACTTTGTGGATTAAAAATATATTCATTGTAGAAAAAGAAAAACTAAAAACTGATTCCGTTTTGTATGAGAAAAGAATTAGATAAAAAAATCTGTAACAATCTTCGTGTGAAACAGTGAATTTGAGAGGCCGAACGATTTGTGGGGATCAGGTGGACGCTAGAGAAGACAAAAACGGGTTAAGTAGAAAGTATATATATATCTGTGTGTGTGTGTGTGTGTAAAAAATATGAGTCACTTAAGTCTTCTCATATTTTGCGGTGATCAGACGCCATGTCTTTAATTTTTTTCATGCTCGATGGTATTCCGCTAGAGGGCGCCAAGAATCGCAGCTGCGGTGAGAAGCGAATAAAGTCACGAAGTAGGATTGGCGGGAATGGTTGCTGATGGGAATGGATTAAAGAAATCGAGGGAGGGGGGATATAACATGAGATTATGGACAAGAAAGAAAGAAACAAACAAACAATGGATACATATAGAAGAAAGAAAGAAAGAAAGAAAGAATGGATACATAGAAGAAAGAAAGAAAGAAAGAAAGAAAGAAAGAATGGATACATAGAAAAGAAAGAAAGAAAGAAAGAAAGAATGGATACATAGAGAAGAAAAAAAGAAAGAATGGATACATAGAGAAGAAAGAAAGAAAGAAAGAAAGAACGAAAGAAAGAATGGATACATAGAAAAGAAAGAAAGAAAGAAATAAAGAAAGAAAGAATGGATACATAGAGAAGAAAGAAAGAATGGATACATAGAGAAGAAAGAAAGAAAGAATGGAGACATAGAGAAAGAAAGAAAGAAAGAAAGAAAGAAAGAATGGATACATAGAAAAGAAAGAAAGAAAGAAAGAAAGGATACATAGAGAAGAAAGAAAGAAAGAAAGAATGGATACATAGAAAAGAAAGAAAGAAAGAAAGAAAGAAAGAAAGGATACATAGAGAAGAAAGAAAGAAAGAAAGAATGGATACATAGAAAGAAAGAAAGAAAGAAAGAAAGAAAGAGAGAAAGAATGGATACAAATAGGAGAAAGAAAGAAACAAAGAAAGAAAGAATGAATACATAGAGAAGAAAGAAAGAAAGAAAGAAAGAAAGAAACTAAAGTAGAAGAAAGAAAAAAACAAGGAGAAAAAGGGAGAAAAAGAAAGATAGCCGTGTAAAAGCAAAGAAGGAGGGTGGGAGGCACTGGTAGACGAAATGATAGAAAACCACTATAAAAAAAGAAAGAAAGTTAAGTAAAAGAAAGAGAAAAAGAAGAAGAAAGGAGTATAAACCAACAGAAAGAAAGGATTTAGTGATAGGTGGAATATTGTGAAAAAATTATAAGATAAACAAGAAAGAAAGAAAGAAAGAGAAAAGAAAGAAAGAAAGAAAGAAACTATCATGAATCTAAACTTATTTATAAATGGAACTTTGTGTGTGTGCGTATATGTGTGTGTGTATCCGTTACCTATAGACTTCGAAACGGCTGAACCGATTCTCTTGAAAATTTACACAGTTGTACTATAAATGTCTGCGAGTGTTCTTAGCTAGGTTTTGTGTCGAGGTACCCCCGATAAATATCGAAAATCGATAATCGAAAAATTCGTGTTATAGAAGAAGTGGTCCGATTTTAATCACATTTGATACACTCAAAGACAAAGACATAAGAAATGATATTCAGAAGTTTCAAGGTTGCAGTTCTTTCAATAGTGCAGGAAATCGATATATATATATATATATATATATATATATATATATATATATATATAAGGCAAGATGTTTGCGTGTGTGTCTGTTTATCTGCTTGTATATGCGTATTTTTTTCAGCCCTTGTATTTTAGTTTTTACTTCGGGTTTGGCTCTAAGTAGGTATAATTGTAGTTCTTAGTCTCAGCCATGATACCATTGACTCAGAGGACTTATTTAACCTTCAAAAATCAGTTTACAACGAAAAACACTTATTTGATATCGATACCAGGAAATCAAAATTTGACTTCCATCCATTCATTTTTTTTTCAGTCTACGGTTTCGTTTTAACTGGAAACAACTATTGCTTTTTAGTCTTTCATGCCAACGTCCAAAGAGTCTGAGCTCCAGGACCATGGATTAGTTTTAAAGCTTTCATTACACCCGAGCAACACCGGGCTATACTGCTAGTATATATATATATTAGGTGCGATTGGTAAATTGGCGCAATCAATTTATTATTTCAAATATCCTTTAGGCTGTGTCTGAGCTCCAGGACCATGGATTAGTTTTAAAGCTTTCATAACACCCGAGCAACGCCAGGCTTTACTGCTAGTAATTAAATATAATGAATAAGTAAATAAAGGAGAATAAGAATAAGAATTGAAGGTAGACAAGAAGGAAAAATCAAAGAGAAGGAAAGGAACAAAGAAATAAGGAAGAATGAGAAAGTATAGACGAAAAGAAGAAAAGAAGAGGAGGAGGTGGTAGTTGACAGAGGAATGAGAAAAAATTATAAGGCGGGAAAGAAATAAATAAATAAAGAAACTAATCGTGAAAGAAAGCTAATAAGAATAAGAATTGAAGGTAGACAAGAAGGAAAAATAAAGGATGAAAGGAACCAAAATAAAAAATAAAAAAGAAGAAAGTGTAGACCAAGAGAAGGAAAGAAGAAGAGAAGGAGGTGGTAGTTGATGGAAGAATGATAAAGAATTTTAAGGTAGAAAAGAAAGAAAGAACGAAAGAAAGAAAGAAAGACGGGATAGATAGAGGAAAAGAAAAAAGAAAAAAGAAAGAAAGAAATAATGGACACAGAGAGAAAGAAAGAAAGAAAAAAGAAAGAAAGAAAAAAGAAAGAAAGAAACAAGAAATCGCATACAAGAAAAATACATAAATAAATAAAGAAAGAAAGAAAGAAAGAAAGAAAGAAAGAAGGAAAGAATGAATGAAACTAATTGGAGGAAGAAGAAAAAACAAAGAAAATAGGATAGACGAATAAAAGAAAAGAAGGAAAGAAGGAACACTTTTTAGAAGGAAAGATGAGAAACTATTATAAGATGAATAAGAAAGACAGAAAGAAAAAAAGAAAGAAGAAGAAAGAAAGAAAGAAAGAAGGAAAGAAAGAAAGAAGGAAAGAAAGAATGAGAAAGAAGAAAAATAAGACAATTATTAAACTAGTTTCAGACTGAAGAAGAAACGGCCATTTTCCTTCAAAGTTTATTTATTTTGAGGGCTACTTTGGAATAGGACATGCGTTGTGGTGAAGTGGGTTTGAACTCGTAACGACAAATCGGTGAGCCGTGTTCGGATTCATTGCATTCACTTACGCACAAATACCTTTTCCAAAGGTATTACTACGTCTCTTCCCTCGTTATGGGTTAAATACTAGAACATATTGGGTTCTATAGCCTTGACTGGCAACCATTTTATCGCAGAAAACAATGGCAACCTACTACGGGATAATTTTCTGCCCAGTCAGTCATGTCTCTTTCGAGACATGATCGCCCAAAGCGTGTATCACGTATGGCACTTAACTAACTGACTGAATATAATAGTTGGAGATATGATTGAAACTTCGATTGGGCATAATATGGGGGATCGGTTTTTTATTGTTCTGAAGTAATACACTGATCCCCCTACTAATTACTACTTAATAATATAATTCATTTCTTCTCCCTCTAGCTATGAGTCAAATAAGAGGACAGATTGGGTTCTATAGCCTTGGCTGGAAACCAGTCTACTGCAGAAAGCAATGGCAATCTACTGTGGGATAATCCTCTGCCCAGTTAATGTCTCTTTCGAGACATGATTGCCCAAAGCGTGTATCACATATGGCACGTATCTAACTGACTGAATGTAATAGTTGGAGACATGATTAAGACTTCTACTGGGGATCGGTTTTGTATTGTTATGAAGTAATAAACTGATCCCCCACTAATATTCACGGAATATACAAACACAGATTATTCTGTATCATATATAGCACTTAACTGACTGACTGAATATAATAGTTGGAGACATGATTAAGACTTCTACTGGGCATAAAGTGGGGGATCGGTTTTGTATTGTTTTGAAGTAATAAACTGATCCCTCCACTAATTACTTTTTAATAATATAATACATTTCTTCCCCTTTTAGCTATGAGTCAAATAACAGGACAGATTGGGTTCTATAGCCTTGGGCGGCAACCCGTCTACCGCTAAAAGTATTGGCAAACTACTGCGGGATAATCTTCTGACCAGTCCATCATGTCTTTTTTCGAGACATGATCGCCCAAAGCGTGTATCATGTATGACACCTAACTGACTGACTTTATTATGGCGGAGTCAATAGTGATGTTTACCCTTTTTATTTACTGTAAACGAAATCTATATATACGTTTTTGACGTTCGTAATGGAACTAGGTCTACTATTTTGAATCTTGTATTATCCGGATCTATGGCTACCTTTTTTCATCTCGTGTAAACCGGATTTATGTCCACTTTTTTGGCTTTAGTGTAAGCTGGACTTAGGGTCTGATTCTTTCAAGTCCAGTATTAACCGGACATTACGTCTACTTTTTGGAGTCTCGTGTAAACCGGTCTTATGTCTAACTTTTTTTAATCTCGTTTAACCTATGTAATTTATGTGAACCGTTTTAAAACCACTCTTAACTGGACCTTTTTTAATCGAATCACCCCGGTAACGCCACTGATGTGCAGGGGGCTACATAAGAGTAAAAAGTTTAGATAGGAGGAGAGTAAAGAGAAAGACGAACCAGTTAGAAAAGAGCAAGAAAATGATGGGAATACAGGTGTGATGACAGTTGCAAAGGTGGAGAGAAAGGAAAAGATATACAGGATGATGTAGAAAGAACTGGAGTCAAGTGGTTAAGAGATGGGTATTGACATTGCATTTAAATTACTAGAGGTTGTAATCGTCAGGAAAGCAAGTATACGACACTGTTAAAGAACGAACATGTGACAAGAGCGTCATAACTGGTAGTGAAGTTTATTTATTTTTTAATCATTTCACCCCATGCAAGGCGGTAACGCCACTGATGCGCAGGGGGTTACAAAAGAGAAAAAGATTAGATAGGAGGAGAGTAAAGAGAAAGACGAACCAGTTACAGCGGGTGTCAGAGAAAGGAGCAAGAAAAGGATGGGAATACAGGTGTGATGACAGTTGCAAAGGTAGAGAAAGGAAAAGATATACAGGGTGATGTAGAAAGGACTAGAGTCAAGTGGTTAAGAGATGGGTATTGACATTGCATTTAACATTCCTGGAGGTTGTAGCTGTCAGGAAAGCAAGAATATGGATGAGAGTTCCACAGGCGAGAAATGCGAGAAAAGAAGCTGGTAGAGTAGAATTGTAGGCTGCATTTGGTTGATCTAACTGTAAATGGGTGGGACCTTGTTCCCAGTCTAGTTGCACGAGTAAACACCTGTTGCAGGGGCCCCAGTGACTTAAGTTCGTTGGAGCAGAAGCCATGAAATATTTATAGAACGGACAGAGGGAAGCCATATCTTGTCGATGAGAAAGTGGCTGGAGTCGAGACGCCAAGTCGGTAACTATCACATTACTGATTCCCCTTTGGAGCCTGAACAGCGGGGGCATCTGACCATATACGATAGCAGTATTCTATGCACGAACGGATGGTTGATTTGTATATATGCAAGATGGATTCAGGTGGAAAAAACCTCTTGGCCCGACACAGTGACCTAACCTTCCTAGCAGTGGATTTAGCTATTGACTCAATGTAGTGGTTCCACTTGTGATCGGAAGAGGGATAAGGCTGAGGAAGCGCAGTGTATTGCTCTTAAGGAGACTCACTTGGTCCATACTTATGGGAGGCAGGAGAGATTGCCTGTGATGATTGACAGACAACAGCTTGGTCTTAGACGCATTGAAATTTATAAGCCAATTCTTACCCCCATTCCTCCAGTGAATGTAGATCCCTCTCAAGATCAGCAGCGAGGTTATGTTTGTCCGTCCGTCACGCCGGGTTTCTTACTGATGCGGGAGTAAATTGTGGTGTCATCTGCGTAGATGCCTACTTGGCACTTGATCACGCCTGGGAGATCACTTATGAAAATAAGGAAGAGCGTCGGGCCTAGGATAGAGCCCTGAGGGACACCAGCATTTGTACAGTAGGGTGTGGAGGCATACCCATTCAGGACGACCTTCATTATGCTGTTAATAGAAAAGATTGGATCAGATCAAGCAAGTGTCCGGTAATACCGTAACCCCGTAGCTTGCATAGAAAGCCAGCGTGCCAAACCTTGTCAAAAGCCTCGGAGATGTCCAGAGAAACACCACGAGCCTCGCCGGACTCCTCAAGGGCCTGGAACATGTACTCCGTAATGGTCGTTAGCATGTCGGCCGTGGACCTGGCAAAGCGGAAACCATACAGCCTGTCGGAGAAGAGTTTATGGGCAGTAAAATGCTGAACTATTTCAGCATTAATAATGGCCTCGAACACCTTCCCGAAAATTGGTAGAAGGCTGATAGGGCGACAGTTGGATGGGTCCGAGGGTTCACCAGAGTTCTGAAATATAGGAACGACAGAAGAGGACTTCCAGCATGCAGGAAAACAGGAAGCAGAGCGGCAGTAGTTATAGGGTTTAGAAAGGACAGAGGAGAGTTCAGGGGCATATTTCGTAAGGACAATCACCGAGATTTCATCACCACCGCTTGCCTGTGGGACACCAGCGTTTGTACAGTAGAACGTGAAGGTATGCCCATTAAATACGATTACTTTCTTAAATCTTGTTGAAACGTGACCTATGTCTACGGTTTTGGCTCTAGAATAAACTGGACTTAGAGTTGGTTTTTAGAAATCTAGTATTAATCAGTAATATGTCTACTTTTTTAAATTCGTTTAAACTGGACTTATGTCAACCATTTGGAATCTAGTATTGATCTAACATAGATTTTAAGACCACTCAAAGAAAAACACTAACGTTACGGACTGGGTTAAATACATATATTGACAACAATACAAAGTACAAAAAACATATAATAAATACAGATGGTTAATCAAATATAAGCGCTTAGCAGAGTCTTGAAGTATCGCAATAATGCTACTACTACAGTTACTCGACTTAGTACTATTTACCCTTCTCCCCCACTTGAGAGAGGTGTGACACAAGGTCTTTTTTAACGTGGAGAACTTGAACGCGTTCGCACAGGTACTGGTGAAAACATTACCTATCCACCGCGGTGGACAGGTTCAAAACTGGTCCTAAACTAGTCATTTTGGGCCCCAGCCCGAAGGCCGGAGCCAGTTACTCGACTTAGTGATATTTACCCTTCTCCCTCACTTGAGAGAGATGTGACACAAGGTCTTTTTTAATGTGGGGAACCTGAGCGCGTACGCCCAGGTACTGGTCAAATATTACCCATCCACCGCGGTGGATAGGCTCAGAACCGGTCTAAACTGGTCATAAACTGGTCTTATTTAGGTCATTTTGGACCCCAGCCTAAAGGCCGGAGCCCCAGTTACTCGACTTAGTCCCTCGCCATGTACTGTTTCCTGGCTTAAATAGAATCTGGATGAGTTCACTCTGATATGTGGGTAATGCTCCCACAACACCCGCTCCCTCAAAAGAGTTTTCCCCGTGGAAAACTGTCAGTATTTTTTTCTCTTCGGGTCGGTGCACAGAGGGTCTGTAATTTTTCTTTTCTGATTACATCTTTTCTCTGGTGCAACCAGAGGGGGTTCTAAATAAAAGTTATCATAGATTATATCGATTGGTTCTTCACTTATGGGGGGCAGTTCTTCCATGTCGTTAAATCGACATTTTTTCAATCGATTCAGGTGCCGCTTGTGCACCCTCTTTGGACCCTGTATTATATATATATATATATATATATATATATATATAAGGTTCCCTATTCACTGCTTTATTGATCCTACCTCCCAGAATGTCATGTTATTTTTATATGACTTTAATAATACTTTCTCGCCGCATCTGTAATGCTTCTTAAGAGGCGTGAGAGTCCTTTTGAACCTTGCCTGTCTGGGTATCAACTTGTCGAAGACTGATTTAATCTTCCTTGAGCACATCACCTCGGCCGGTGACTGACCTGTAGGTGTGTTTGGGTTGAGAGTGATGCGGTAAACTTGTAAGAATTGTTGTAAAGCTTGATCGGTTGATGTGCCTTGTGCCTTCTTCAGAGCCCTTTTGAGTGTGTCCACAAACCTTTCCGGTAATGCCCCCACAACAAGTATTAACCGGATTATGTTTATGCTGTGAAGTACTTATCGGTCGCTTAACTTGTCATTATTCTCAGTGACGAGTTATATAGGCTCTATCTTGTACATATGCAAATTAGGCATATTAATTTGCCAGTATCAATACATCTCCCTGAAACATAGTAGTTCTTGTACGTCTTCTCATGATAGTTTTATTACTTTACTTTACTTCTCTCTCTCTCTCTCTACTTCTCTCTCTCTCTCTCTACTTCTCTCTCTCTACTTCTCTCTCTCTCTCTCTACTTCTCTCTCTCTCTACTTCTCTCTCTCTCTACTTCTCTCTCTCTCTCTCTACTTCTATCTCTCTCTACTTCTCTCTCTCTACTTCTCTCTCTCTACTTCTCTCTCTCTCTCTTCTTTCTAGGGGAGACCTAAATCTGTCCATTTTCTGATTATATTCCCTATATTAAATGTTCACTTGCATCTGTGGTTAACCTCACGTCCTTTTTTGGGGATCAAAAATTTTCACTACTGGTTTCTTTTGCCATAATTATTTTTAAAAAGCTTTTTGTTGTTCCTCTGACCAAATAAATTCAACATTTTTTTTTTCTAATTTGAAAACGGTTCAGTCAAGTCCGTGTATTTTGGTAAATGACGCCTATAAAAATTTACCAATTCCCCAAAAGACTCCAGTTGTTTTTTATTTGTAGGTGTAGCTACTTTTAGTATTCTTTCTGTCAAGGCTTGGTCTGGTGATATACCTTCTTTTGAAATGGAGTAACCTAAAAATAATAGGTTACAATTGCTTACGCATTTTTTTTATTTATTTATTGTCATTCCAGCATTTTTTAATCTAAAGATTATGTTGGTTTGCTTTTTTAATTCCATTTCATTAGTGGCTCCTATGCATATATCATCTTGGCAACAAATCATATTTTTCATATTTCCTAAAACCTGTTCGATGGCCCTTTGAAATATGGCGGTTTCGGTTTTAATTCCATATGGCATCCTTTTCCATCTTAGTAACCCTAATGGCGTATTTATCGTGGCTACTTCTTTGAAGTTATCGTCTATCGGTTCTTGGTGCCGTTTTTTTTAATCTATTTTTGCGAAAACACTCATTCCTACCAGTGCATGCAATGCAACTTCAACATTCAGTATGGGATACGAATCCGAACATATTTTATGATTTACGCCTATTTTGTAATTTCCACAAATACCTAAATCACCATCTGTCTTCCTCAGCACTACAATGGGTGATGCCCACTTGGTAACCCCAGGGGGAACATATTCAAGAAAGTCTATTAATTTTCTTAGTTTTGTTACTACTAATGCCAACAAATGTACTGGTACTTTTCGTGCCTCATAATAAGGAGAGACATTCTCTTTTAATTTGAAACTTGCTTTATAGTTTTTTTTCAACTTTCCGGTGTTTTCCATTTTTATCTCATTAGTAGAATTTATATTAAGAACTTCCAAGAAGTCCGTGGTTCTTTTTACAACTTGTGAAAATTATATGTATTACTTCAAATTTACCTTCTAACTCCAAGGAACCTTCAAAGTATCCTAATTTTTTCTATGACCGAATCATCAAATTGGCGGAGGTGTAAACTGCACTTTTGTAAGGGTGGCTTTCCAATGCGTTTCCAAAAATTTCTTGGTATCAAAGTTACATCACTCCCAGTATCCATTTGCATATCTAAATTAGAGTGGTTAATTTTAACCTTTAATATAATGTCTTCTTTTTTTTTTTGTTCTATTTTTTCTATACTAGCAGCTTAGCCCGGCGTTGCACGGGTGTATTGAAAGCTTTAAAACTAATCTATGGTCCTGGAGATCAGATTTTTTGGACGTTGACACGAAAGACTAAAAAGTAATAGTTATTTCCAGTTAAAACGAAACCGTAGACTGAAAGAAAAATGAATGGATATAAGTCAAATTTTGATTTCCTGGTATCGATATCAAATGTTTGTTTTTTTTTTTCGTCGTAAACTGAATTCTGAAGGCTAAATAAATCCTCTGAGTAAATGGTATCATGGCTGAGACTAAGAACTACAATTATACTTACTTAGAGAAAAACCCGAAGCAAAAACTAAAATAAAAGGGCTGAAAAAAATACTGACATACAGGAAGATAAACAGACACACACGCACAAACATCTTGCCTTTTATATATATATATATATATATATATATATATATTATCGATTTTCTGCACCATTGAAAGAACTGCAACCTTGAAGCTTCTGAATATCGTTTCTTATGTCTTTGTCTATGAGTGTATCAAATTAGATTAAAATCGGACCACTCCTTCTATAAACCGATTTTTTCGATTATCGATTTTCGATATTTATCGGGGGTACCTCGACACAAAACCTAGCTAAGAACACTCGCAGACGATTATAGTACAACTGTGTAAATTTTCAAGAAAATCGGTTCAGCCGTTTCGGAGTCTATAGGTAACGGACACACACACACCTACAGAAACAGTTCCATTTATAAATAAGTTTAGATTCTTATTTTTAATGTAAAGACGTCCATATCGGTTTTGTTTTCTTCCAGTCTTTCAACATTTTTCTTTTTTACTTTGCATACTGCTTGAAAATAGTTCCTTTTTAAGTAATTTTTTTTGCTGGGCATTTTTCTTTTTTTTATTTCGAGATCACCCCCACAATACGAACATTTTCTTATCTTTTTTACCATGTACGTCTTCGCTGGGTTGGCTTTTATAGTGGTTGTATTTCTGTGTTAATTCTTGTTGCTGTATAAAGTCAATGCCTGTATTTAAAGACATATTTCCTATTTGTAGTTGTTCCATTATTTTATATTGGTGTGATGCATTGCACACACCTTCAGTCAGTCAGTTAAGTGCCATACATGATACACGCTTGGGCGATCATGTCTCGAAAGAGACATGACTGACTGGGCAGAAGATTATCCCGCAGTAGGTTGCCATTGCTTTCTGCGGTAGACTGGTTGCCGACCAAGGCTATAGAACCCAATCTGTCCTGTTATTTGACTCATAGCTAGAAAGGGAAGATATGTATTATAATATTATGTAGTAATAAGTGGGGGATCAGTTTATTACTTCATAACAATATAAAACAGATCCCCCAATTTATGCCCAGTAGAAGCCTGAATGATATATTCAACTATTATATTCAGTCAGTCAGTTAAGTGCCATACGTGATACACGCTTGGGCGATCATGTCTCGAAAGAGACATGACTGACTGGGCAGAAGATTATCCTGCAGTAGGTTGCCATTGCTTTCTGCGGTAGACTGGTTGCCGACCAAGGCTATAGAACCCAATCAGTCCCGTTATTTAACCCATAACTGGAAGGAATAGACGGATTAATACCTTTCCCAAGGGTATTTGCGCATAAGTGAATGCAATGAATTCGGCTAGAATTCGAACTCGGCTCCACGATTTCTCGTTCCGAGCCGATATCCAATGTAACACAAAACCTTAATTGAATCAGGTCTTCTTCAATAGTTTGTCCGTCTTGTTCGAGTTTTTCAAATTCGCAATATCTACCCGCATTTCGTAGATGGTGTAGATAATTTATAATTGGTTCGTGAATTTATTGTATCAACGACATGAATTTCATTCTTTCCGCCACTCCCAGTTTTTTCTTGGGTCTCATATTTCTCCTTATAATCTCAATTATTTTTTCAAAAGTCAGGTCTTCCAAGTTTGTGGGAGATGCCATGGTGGAGACTTTCATTATCGCCTCGCATCCCGCTGTAGCCAAAGATAAATCCGTAATTTCATTTTCACCTCCCTTCTTATTGTTGTCTTTCAGCTTTTTACTTCTCACACTGGCAGAAAAACAGCGAATCCATGCCTCTACCAAATCTGGATCTTCTAGAAACAAATGGGATCCTATCGGCGACGCCATTGTTGTGATGTGATGTTTCGGTCGCTTAATTATAGAAGATTAATTTGAGTGGTTGGAAGATTAATTTGACTAGGTAGTAGATCAATTTGAGTGGTTGGAAGATTAATTTATTCAGGTAGTAGATCAATTTGAGTGGTTGGAGATTGAATTTGACTGGTAGTAGATCAATTTGAGTAGTTGGAAGATTGACTGGGTAGTAGATCAATTTGAGTGGTTGGAAGATTAATTTGACTGGTGTGGGTAATTTGAGTGGTTGGAAGATTAATTTGACTGCGTAGAAGATTAATTTGAGTGGTTGGAAAGTGGTGACTGGGTAGTAGATCAATTTGAGTGGTTGGAAGATTAATTTGACTGCGTAGAAGATTAATTTGAGTGGTTGGAAGATTAATTTGACTGGGTAGTAGATTAATTTAGTGGTTGGAAGATTAATTTGACTGGAGTAGTAGATTAATTTGAGTGGTTGGAAGATTAATTTGACTGGGTAGTAGGTGTTGAGTGGTTGGAGAGAATTAATTTGACTGGGTAGTAGATCAATTTGAGTGGTTGGAAGATTAATTTGACTGGGTAGTAGATTAATTTAGTGGTTGGAAGATTGGTGACTGGGTAGTAGATCAATTTGAGTGGTTGGAAGATTAATTTGACTGGGTAGTAGATCAATTTGAGTGGTTGGAAGATTAATTTGACTGGGTAGTAGATTAATTTGAGTGGTTGGAAGATTAATTTGACTGGGTAGTAGATCAGGTGGTTGGAAGATTAATTTGACTGGGTAGTAGATCAATTTGAGTGGTTGGAAGATTAATTTGACTGCGTAGAAGATTAATTTGAGTGGTTGGAAGATGAATTTGACTGGGTAGTAAAAGATTAATTTGAGTGGTTGGAAGATTAATTTGACTGGGTAGTAGATTAATTTGAGTGGTTGGAAGATTAATTTGACTGGGTAGTAGATTAATTTGAGTGGTTGGAAGATTAATTTGACTGGGTAGTAGATTAATTTGAGTGGTTGGAAGATTCAAATTTGACTGGGTAGTAGATCAATTTGAGTGGTTGGAAGATTAATTTGACTGGGTAGTAGATCAATTTGAGTGGTTGGAAGATTAATTTGACTGGGTAGTAGATTAATTTGAGTGGTTGGAAGATTAATTTGACTGGGTAGTAGATCAATTTGAGTGGTTGGAAGATTAATTTGACTGGGTAGTAGATTAATTTGAGTGGTTGGAAGATTAATTTGACTGGGTAGTAGATTAATTTGAGTGGTTGGAAGATTAATTTGACTGGGTAGTAGATTAATTTAGTGGTTGGAAGATTAATTTGACTGGGTAGTAGATTAATTTGAGTGGTTGGAAGATTAATTTGACTGGGTAGTAGATCAATTTGAGTGGTTGGAAGATTAATTTGACTGGGTAGTAGATCAATTTGAGTGGTTGGAAGATTAATTTGACTGGGTAGTAGATTAATTTGAGTGGTTGGAAGATTAATTTGACTGGGTAGTAGATTAATTTGAGTGGTTGGAAGATTAATTTGACTGGGTAGTAGATTAATTTGAGTGGTTGGAAGATTAATTTGACTGGGTAGTAGATCAATTTGAGTGGTTGGAAGATTAATTTGACTGGGTAGTAGATCAATTTGAGTGGTTGGAAGATTAATTTGACTGGGTAGTAGATTAATTTGAGTGGTTGGAAGATTAATTTGACTGGGTAGTAGATTAATTTGAGTGGTTGGAAGATGAATTTATTCAGGTAG
This sequence comes from Ascarosepion bandense, assembly GCA_037127315.1. NCBI lineage: Eukaryota > Metazoa > Mollusca > Cephalopoda > Sepiida > Sepiidae > Ascarosepion > Ascarosepion bandense. The sequence goes on from JBBBDQ010001976.1 coordinate 390,892, forward strand.
TAGATCAATTTGAGTGGTTGGAAGATTAATTTGACTGGGTAGTAGATCAATTTGAGTGGTTGGAAGATTAATTTGACTGGGCAGTAGATCAATTTGAGTGGTTGGAAGATTAGATTTGGCTAGGTAGTAGATTAATTTGAGTGGTTGGAAGATTAATTTGACTGGGTAGTAGATTAATTTGAGTGGTTGGAAGATTAATTTGACTGCGTAGAAGATTAATTTGACTGCGTAGAAGATTAATTTAAGTGATCAGAAGATTAATTTAAGTGATCAGAAGATTAATTTGACTGGGTAGTAGATTAATTTAGTGGTTGGAAGATTAATTTGACTGGGTAGTAGATTAATTTGAGTGGTTGGAAGATTAATTTGACTGGAGTAGTAGATTAATTTGAGTGGTTGGAAGATGAATTTGACTGCGTAGAGATTAATTTGACTGCGTAGAAGATTAATTTAAGTGATCAGAAGATTAATTTAAGTGATCAGAAGATTAATTTGACTGGAGTAGTAGATTAATTTGAGTGGTTGGAAGATTAATTTGACTAGGTAGTAGATTAATTTGAGTGGTTGGAAGATTAATTTGACTGGGTAGTAGATTAATTTGAGTGGTTGGAAGATTAATTTGACTGCGTAGAAGATTAATTTGACAGCGTAGAAGATTAATTTAAGTGATCAGAAGATTGAATTTAAGTGATCGAGAAGATTAATTTGACTGGGTAGTAGATTAATTTGAGTGGTTGGAAGATTAATTTGACTGGGTAGTATATTAATTTGAGTGGTTGGAAGATTAATTTGACTGGGTAGTAGATTAATTTGAGTGGTTGGAAGATTAATTTGACTGCGTAGAAGATTAATTTGACTGCGTAGAAGATTAATTTAAGTGATCAGAAGATTAATTTGACTGGATAGAATATTAATTTAGTGGTTGGAAGATTAATTTGATTGTTTGGTACTTTAATAGGGTAAAAGATTAATTTGACTAGTAGATTAATTTGAGTGGGTGGAAGATTAATTTGACTGGGTAGTAGATCAATTTGAGTGGTTGGAAGATTAATTTGACTGGGTAGTAGATCAATTTGAGTGGTTGGAAGATTAATTTGACTGGGTAGTAGATTAATTTGAGTGGTTGGAAGGTGAATTTGACTGCGTAGAAGATTAATTTGACTGCGTAGAAGATTAATTTAAGTGATCAGAAGATTAATTTGACTGGATAGAATATTTGAGTGGTTGATTAATTTGATTGTTTGTAAGATTACTTTAATAGGGTAAAAGATTAATTTGACTAGTAGATTAATTTGAGTGGGTGGAAGATTAATTTGACTTGGTAGAAGATTAATTTGACTGCGTAGAAGAATTCCTTAACTGGCTAGAATATTAATTTGAGTAGTTGGAAGATTAATTTGAATGGGAGAAAGATCAATTTCCCTTGGAAACGGTGGAGTATAAACTGCACCTATTGTCTGCCATTTTATTCTATTTCAAACGGGACCGATGTATACTTTTTTTTTAACCAAGGTTAAACCGGAGTAATGTCAACCATTTTGAATCTAGTGTTTATTGGACATTTGTCTACAGTTTTTAATCTTTGGTAAACCAGGTTAATGTTTACGGTTTTGCTAGTATAAACCTTGTATATATCTACCTATCAATGAATTCACTGTTAATAAAGATGTATTTTTAAATGTATTAAAAATGTATTAAAATTAACTGAGTAAATCAGACAGTCACTCATTTTTGTTTTTTACAACCGTGTCGCCACACGCAAGGTATTTTACTGCCACTGTTGTTCAGGGGCTACATAGGAAGAATGTTATGAGGAGTGAGAGGTTGCAGGGAGTGTCAGGAAGAGAGTAGGAGAGGGAAGAGATTACTGATGAGAGTGGGGTGGACGAGGAGGAATGTTATGAGGAGTGAGAGGTTGCAGGGGGTGTCAGGAAGAGAATAGGAGAGGCAAGAGATTACGGATGAGAGTGGGGTGGACGAGGAGGAATGTTATGAGGAGTGAGAGGTTGCAGGGGGTGTCAGGAAGAGAATAGGAGAGGGAAGAGAGTACTGATGAGAGTGGGGTGGACGAGGAGGAATGTTATGAGGAGTGAGAGGTTACAGGGTGTGTCAGGAAGAGAGTAGGAGAGGGAAGAGATTACTGATGCGAGTGCGTGGACGAGGAGGAATGTTATGAAGAGTGAGAGGTTGGGGGGTGTCAGGAAGAGAATAGGAGAGGGAGAGAGATTACTGATGAGAGTGGGGTGGACGAGGGAGAGATGTTATGAGTGAGAGAGGAGAGGGAGGTTTAGAAGGGGGTGTCAGGAGGAATAAGGAGAGGGAAGAGAGTACTGATGAGACTGGAGTGGACGAGGAGGAATGTTATGAGGAGTGAGAGGTTGCAGAGTGTCAGGAAGAGGGTAGGGGAGGGAAGAGGAGTACTGATGAGAGTGGGGTGGACGAGGAGGAATGTTGCCAGGGAGTGAGAGGTTACAGGGGGTGTCAGGAAGAGTAGGAGAGAGATTACTGATGAGAGTGGGGTGGACGAGGAGGAATGTTATGAGGAGTGAGAGGTTGAAGGGGGTGTCAGGAAGAGAATAGGAGAGGGAAGAGAGTACTGATGAGAGTGGGGTGGACGAGGAGGAATGTTATGAGGAGTGAGAGGTTGCAGGGAGTGTCAGGAAGAGAATAGGAGAGGGAAGAGAGAGTACTGATGAGAGTGGGGTGGACGAGGAGGAATGTTATGAGGAGTGAGAGGTTGCAGGGAGTGTCAGGAAGAGAATAGGAGAGGAAGGAGAGTACTGATGAGAGAGTGGGGTGGACGAGGAGGAATGTTATGAGGAGTGAGAAGTTACAGGGGGTGTCAGGAAGAGAGTAGGAGAGGGGAAGAGATTACTGATGAGAGTGGGGTGGACGAGGAGGAATGTTATGAGGGAGTGAGAGGTTACAGGGGGGTGTCAGGAAGAGAATAGGAGAGGGAAGAGAGTACTGATGAGAGTGGGGTGGACGAGGAGGAATGTTATGAGGAGTGAGAGGTTGAAGGGGGTGTCAGGAAGAGAATAGGAGAGGGAAGAGTGTACTGATGAGAGTGGGGTGGACGAGGAGGAATGTTATGAGGAGTGAGAGGTTGCAGGGAGTGTCAGGAAGAGAATAGGAGAGGGAAGAGAGTACTGATCAGAGTGGGGTGGACGAGGAGGAATGTTATGAGGAGTGAGAGGTTACAGGGGGTGTCAGGGAAGAGAGAGTAGGAGAGGGAAGAGATTACTGATGAGAGTGGGGTGGACGAGGGGAGGAATGTTATGAGGAGTGAGAGGTTGAAGGGGGTGTCAGGAAGAGAATAGGAGAGGGGAAGAGTACTGATGAGAGTGGGGTGGACGAGGAGGAATGTTATGAGGAGTGAGAGGTTGCAGGGGGTGTCAGGAAGAGAATAGGAGAGGGAAGAGTGTACTGATGAGAGTGGGGTGGACGAGGAGGAATGTTATGAGGAGTGAGAGGTTGCAGGGTGTCAGGAAGAGAGAGTGGGAGAGGAATAGAGTACTGATGAGAGTGGGGTGGTTGAGGAGGAATGTTATGAGGAGTGAGGAGGTTACAGGGGGTGTCAGGAAGAGAATAGGTGAGGGAAGAGAGTACTGATGAGAGTGGGGTGGACGAGGAGGAATGTTATGAGGAGTGAGAGGTTGCAGGGGGTGTCAGGAAGAGAATAGGAGAGGGAAGAGAGTACTGATGAGAGTGGGGTGGACGAGGAGGAATGTTATGAGGAGTGAGAGGTTGCAGGGGGTGTCAGGAAGAGAATAGGAGAGGGAAGAGAGTACTGATGAGAGTGGGGTGGACGAGGAGGAATGTTATGAGGAGTGAGAGGTTGCAGGGGGTGTCAGGAAGAGAGTAGGAGAGGGAATAGAGTACTGATGAGAGTGCGTGGACGAGGAGGAATGTTATGAAGAGTGAGAGGTTACAGGGGGTGTCAGGAAGAGAATAGGAGGGGGAAGAGAGTACTGATGAGAGTGGGGTGGACGAGGAGGAATGTTATGAGGAGTGAGAGGTTACAGGGAGTGTCAGGAAGAGAATAGGAGAGGGAAGAGATTACTGATGAGAGTGGGGTGGACGAGGAGGAATGTTATGAGGAGTGAGAGGTTGCAGGGGGTGTCAGGAAGAGAATAGGAGAGGGAAGAGAGTACTGATGAGAGTGGGGTGGACGAGGAGGAATGTTATGAGGAGTGAGAGGTTGCAGGGTGTGTCAGGAAGAGAATAGGAGAGGGAAGAGAGTACTGATGAGAGTGGGGTGGACGAGGAGAAATGTTATGAGGAGTGAGAGGTTGCAGGGGGTGTCAGGAAGAGAATAGGAGAGGGAAGAGATTACTGATGAGAGTGGCGTGGACGAGGAGGAATGTTATGAGGAGTGAGAGGTTACAGGGTGTGTCAGGAAGAGAATAGGAGAGGGAAGAGATTACTGATGAGAGTGGGGTGGACGAGGAGGAATGTTATGAGGAGTGAGAGGTTGCAGGGGGTGTCAGGAAGAGAATAGGAGAGGGAAGAGATTACTGATGAGAGTGGGGTGGACGTGGAGGAATGTTATGAAGAGTGAGAGGTTGCAGGGGGTGTCAGGAAGAGAATAGGAGAGGGAAGAGATTACGGATGAGAGTGGGGTGGACGAGGAGAAATGTTATGAGGAGTGAGAGGTTACAGGGGGTGTCAGGAAGAGAGTAGGAGAGGGAAGAGATTACTGATGAGAGTGGGGTGGACGAGGAGAAATGTTATGAGGAGTGAGAGGTTACAGGGGGTGTCAGGAAGAGAGTAGGAGAGGGAAGAGATTACTGATGAGAGTGGGGTGGACGAGGAGAAATGTTATGAGGAGTGAGAGGTTGCAGGGAGTGTCAGGAAGAGAATAGGAGAGGGAAGAGAGTACTGATGAGAGTGGGGTGGACGAGGAGGAATGTTATGAGGAGTGAGAGGTTAAAGGGGGTGTTAGAACGAGAGTAGGAGAGGGAAGAGAGTACTGATGAGAATGGGGTGGACGAGGAGGAATGTTATGAGGAGTGAGAGGTTGCAGGGGGTGTCAGGAAGAGAATAGGAGAGGCAAGAGATTACGGATGAGAGTGGGGTGGACGAGGAGGAATGTTATGAGGAGTGAGAGGTTGCAGGGAGTGTCAGGAAGAGAATAGGAGAGGCAAGAGATTACGGATGAGAGTGGGGTGGACGAGGAGGAATGTTATGAGGAGTGAGAGGTTGCAGGGGGTGTCAGGAAGAGAATAGGAGAGGGAAGAGAGTACTGATGAGAGTGGGGTGGACGAGGAGGAATGTTATGAGGAGTGAGAGGTTACAGGGTGTGTCAGGAAGAGAGTAGGAGAGGGAAGTGAGTACTGATGAGAGTGGGGTGGACGAGGAGGAATGTTATGAGGAGTGAGAGGTTGCAGGGGGTGTCAGGAAGAGAGTAGGAGAGGGAATAGAGTACTGATGAGAGTGGGGTGGACGAGGAGGAATGTTATGAGGAGTGAGAGGTTGCAGGGGGTGTCAGGAAGAGAGTAGGAGAGGGAAGTGATTACTGATGAGAGTGGGGTGGACGAGGAGGAATGTTATGAGAAGTGAGAGGTAACAGGGGGTGTCAGGAAGAGAGTAGGAGAGGGAAGTGATTACTGATGAGAGTGGTGTGGATGTAGAAAAGCATGAGAGAGAAGATGTAAGTTAGTGAGATAGGAGATGACTATTGACGTTACATTTAAATTCTTGGAGATTGTAACTGTCAGGAAAGCAAACATGCGGAAGAGAATTCCGCAGTTGGGAAGTGCGAGAAAAGAAGCTGCTGGAGTAGAATTTGCGTAAAATTAAAAACGGTGGAGAAGCCAGGAACGATGGTCTTGGGAAAACGGTTTGTTGAGAATAATATTAATTAATTCAATTTGTTTAGTGAGATTTGCAACGGATAAAAAAGGCCTTTTTTTAAAATGATTTTCTTAGCATGTAATACAATTTCTTCCCCTTTCTCTCCACTTTTTGTTACCATTTTTATTACATCTTTTATGTAATAACTTTATGTAACGCAATATTTATGTAACTGACATCTTTTATGTAACACGTTCCTACAATTGGACTCCACTCTCTTGCTATTGCGACAAATAATATTAGAGTTTGGAGTTGCTACTATGCAGGATGTGCCTTGTGGTGCATTGGATATCGGCTCGGAACGAGAAATCGGGGAGCCGAGTTCGAATTCATTGCATTCACTTACGCGCAAATACCCTTGGGAAAGGTATTAATCCGTCTATTCCTTCCAGTTATGGGTTAAATAACAGGACAAAGTGGGTTCTATAGCCTTGGTCGGCAACCAGTCTACCGCAGAAAGCAATGGCAACCTACTGAGGGATAATCTTCTGCCCAGTCAGTCATGTCTCTTTCGAGACATGATCGCCCAAGCGTGTATCACGTATGGCACTTAACTGACTGACTGAATATAATAGTTGAACATATGATTCAGGTTTCTACTGGGCATAAAGTGGGAGATCTGTTTTATATTGTTATGAAGTAATAAACTGATCCCCCACTTATTACTACATAATAATATAATACATATCTTCCCTTTCTAGCTATGAGTCAAATAACAGGACAGATTGGGTTCTATGGCCTTGGTCGGCAACCAGCCTACCGCAGAATGCATTGGCAACCTACTGCGGGATAATTTTCTGCCCAGTCAGTCATGTCTCTTTCGAGACATGATCGCCCAAGCGTGTATCACGTATGGCACTTAACTGACTCACTATGCGAGGATAGAAATCAAGAAGCAAAAATGAAACACGGGAAAAAAGAAAAAGATTACTGTGGATGTCGACAGGGGGAAGACAGGGAAAAGACAAAGAAGAAGAAGATGAAGAAGTTCCAGAAAAAAATGAAGAAGAGGAAGAACAGGAAAGGGAAGAAGGAGGAACAAAAAAGGGAGAGGAGAAGAAGAAGAAGAAGAAGAAGAAGAAGAAGAAGAAGAAGAAACAAAAGAAGAAGTGAAACTAGTAGATGAACGATATGACGAAACTGAAGAAGAAGAAGAAGAAGAAGAAGAAGAGGCAAAAAAGAAGAAGGACAAAAAGAAGAAGAAAAAGAATCATATGATGGAGAAGTAAAACAAGTAGATTATATGAAGAAATTGAAGAAATTGAAGAAGAAGAAGATGAAGAAGAAGAAAAAGAAAGAAAAGTAGAAAAAGCAGAAGAAGAAGAAAAAGAAGAATAAGATGCGGAAGATGCAAAAGGAGAAGCAGATGAAGGAGAAGTAGAACAGACAGAAGCAAGAAAAGTAGAAAAAGAGGAAGAAAAAGAGGATGAAGAAGAAGAAGAAGAAAGAGCAGCGGGAGTAGCAGAAGATGAAGCAGCAGCAGCTGAAGAAGCAAAAGAATAAGAAGAAAAAGGGGAAAATGAAGGAGAAGCAGAAGAAGAAACAGATAAGAAGTAAAAGTAGTATATGAATAACAATAATAATAATAATAACTGAAGAAAGAAGAAAAAGAAAAAGAAGAAGAAGAAAAAGAAACATGAAGAAGTAAAACTAGTATATTAATAGTAATAAAAACTAAGATAAAGAAGAAGGAGAAAAAGAAGAAAAAGAAGACGACGAAGAAAACGGAGAAGAAAAAGAAGAAGTAAAAGTAAAAAGAAGAAAATGAAGAAGAAGAAACAAAAGAAGAAGAAGAAGAAGCAAAAGAAAAAAGATGATGAAGAAGAAGATAAAACAAAAGAAGAAGAAGAAAAGAAAAAAGAAGCAGAAGCAAAAGAAAAAAGAAGATGAAGAAGAAGAAAAAGAAGAATAAACAAAAGAAGAAGAAGAAGAAGCAAAAGAAAAAAGAAAAAGATGAAAAAGGAAAAGAAAGAAAAGAAGAAGAAGAAGCAAAAGAAAAAAAGAAGAAGCAAAAGAAAAAAGAAGAAGATGAAGAAGAAGAAGAAGAAGAAGAAGAAGAAGAAGAAGAAGAAGAAGAAGCGTGCCGTTTTTAATTGCTTGTCAGCGTTTGGCAATTCAAGTTTTACACGCGGCGTAAAGACATTCGGTCTAAAACCTTAAAGAGAAAATAAAAACTGAAAGTGGAAACATTAAGAAGAAAAGATTCCGTTTAAGATTCATTAAAAACCTTTTTTGACAGAAAGGTACAAATACCAAAACAAAAAGAAAAAGAACCTAAGCAAAATTGACAACAAAAACAAAAGAAGATTGTGAATAAAATACGTTGTCATGGCAAAGAGAAGAAAAGAAAAAAAAATAACAGGCCAAAAAACGAGAGAAAATCTTCGACTGTAAATTATCGGTCGCTTCTTTCTGAGTCTCTTTTATGAACGCTCCAGCAATTCGAGACAATTTTCCACCTGGGGCCGATTCCATCACCTGATGCATACTGTTCTTGCGTAGTTTACAGTTTACAGTCTCCACACTTAAAAAAAAAAAAAAAAAAATTGTGATTCAAAAATCTTTTTTTATCAATTTGTTGATTTTTGGTCATTTCTTTATTTTATTTTTCATTCTTTTTTTTCTTTATTTCCTTCATTTTCTGTTTGCATTTCTTTAGGATTTAACATCGACTAACCGGCGGAATTATTCGTAGTCGAGCGGTCTAATACGCACCAGATCAGTTGGTGGCTTTCGTTATGTTGATAGGTCTTGCAGGTTCGAATGACATAGAGTGCAGTGCAAAAGTATTAAGACAAGAACTATTTTATCTTTTATAAGGCGTATTGACAGAAAATGAACAATTTAATTAATTTTATTGGATTTACTCAACAAATGCTTTAACAAGAAAAAATACTTGATAGAAAATAAATTTAATATTTAGTATAATAGCCTTTCGCTTTGAAATAATAAAATAATTGCGACAATTTACCAATCGCACCTAATATATATATATATATATATATATATATATATATATATATATATATATATATATAGTACTGTGCAAAAGCATTAGGACAAGAACTATTTTATCTTTTATGAGGCATATTGAAAGAAAATAAACAATTTAATTAAAGTAATTTGATTTGATTTACTCAACAAATGCTTTAACCCAAAAAATACTTGTTACAATATATATATATATATATATATATTGTTCTGTGCGAAAGTATTAGGACAAGAAATATTTCAGCCTTTATGAGGCATATTG
>JBBBDQ010001976.1:405000-440000 GCA_037127315.1 Ascarosepion bandense
GGCAAACAGTCTACCACAGAAAGTAATGGCAACCTACTGCGGGATAATCTTCTACCCAGTCAATCATGTCTCTTTCGAGACATGATCGCCCAAAGCGTGTATCACGTATGGCACTTCATTGACTGACTAATCATTAATAAAAAATAAATAAAGAAAGACCCCCCCGCCAAAAAAAAAAAACTCAAGCAAGCAAACATTTATCTCTCTTTTCGTTCATATGTCGATTTTCTAAGAGCAGCTTAAATGTGGTACAAGGCCGAAAGTCTGGGACGCCCAGCAAAGATCGAACTTACTACTCAGTTATAATGGATCCAGCGAGAAAAGCTTGTTAACCGTTACACCCCCTGTCTTCGTTCGTCCGTCTTTCTTTTCGGTAATGAAAGAAGGAAAGAAAATTTAAGAAATTTTCACTAAAAAATAAAGAAAATAAAAGAGTGAGTTTTTTGAGTGAGTTTTGTTTAACGGCATATTAACCTCTGTGGGTCATTAAATGCCAAAAAAGTAGGGTTTTAAGGTATATTTTTTCGGTTGTAGCGAGAAGGTTGATTTAGTCAGATTTTAATGAAAACTATTTTTATTTTTTTTATTTTTTAGAATACTGAAAATGTCTTCTAGTTTTGTATTCAAAAATGTTTTGTTGAGAACTTTTTTCCTTCAAAAATGTACATTTTTCAATAAAAGACTATTTTTATTGCGATCTAAACATATAAATGGAACTTTGTCTGTGTGTGTATCTGTGTATGTGTGTGTGTATCCGTTACCTATAGACTCCGAAACAGCTGAACCAATTTTCTTGAAAATTTACACAGTTGTACTATAAGCGTCTGCGAGTGTTCTTAGCTAGGTTTTGTGTCGAGGTACCTCCGATAAATATCGAAAATCGAAATATCGGGTTATAGAAGAAGTGGTCCGATTTTAATCAAATTTGATACACTCATAGACAGACATAAGAAACGATATTCAGAAGCTTCAAGGTTGCAGTTCTTACAATAATGCATAAAATCGTTAATATATATATATATATGTACACACACACACACACACATATATATATATATATATATATATATATATATATATAAATATATATATAAAAGACAAGATGTTTGTGGGTGTGTCTGTTTATCTGCCTGTATGTCTATATTTTTTTACGCCCTTTTATTTTAGCTTTTGCTTCAGGTTTGGCTCTAAGTAGGTATAATTGTAGTTCTTAGTCTCAGTCATGATACCAATTTACTCAGAGGACTTATTTAGCCTTCAGAATTCAGTTTACGACGAAAAAACTTATTTAATATTGATACCAGGAAATGAAAATTTGACTTACATCCATTCATTTTTCTTTCAGTCTACGGTTTCGTTTTAACTGGAAACAACTATTGCTTTTTAGTCTTTCATGCCAACGTCCAAAGAGTTTGAGCTTCAGGAACATGATTTAGTTTTAAAGCTTTCATTACACCCGAGCAACGCCGGGCTATACTGCTAGTAAACCATAAATTAAAGCAGACAGATATCATCAGATCGTAAAACGGTGCCCACTATCACTTTAATAAAGAAGCGTAAAAAAAAATCCTTTTAGCGGTAAATACACACACACACATATATGCTAAAACACACTTACGTGTACACACACGCACACACACAGTCACACCAATTAACGACAGCAGTAGTAGCGAAAGATGATCATTGGTTGAAAATCAAGGTCCACGAGCGGACGGATGTTACATCAAGCTCTCCTACCATTCTGAAGATGAGATTTTGATCTGTAAATTTTTTTTGTTTTTTAATCATTTCACCCCGAGCAAGGCAGAAACGCCACCGATGTGCAGGGGGTTACATAAATGTAAAAAGATTAATTAGAAAAGAGTGAGGAGTACAAACTAGTTAGAAAGGAACAATAGAAAGCTGAGAAAGCAGGTGCGATGACAGATACATAGGTGGAGAGAAAGGGAAGGTTATACAGGGGAGGGGAGAGAGCTAGAGGCCAGTGGTTAGTAGATGAGTATTGACTTTGCGTTTAAATTTCTGGAGGTTGTAGCCGTCAGGAAAGCAAGAATACGGGAGCGAGTTCCACAGGCGGGAAGTGCGAGAGAGGAAGCTGCAGGAGTAGAATTGTCGTCTGCATTTTAATGAATAATAAATGTAATACACAACACCTTCTTTACCTTCCTTTGTTTTACTAAACGCATTGTGATAGCCTTCTAGACCTGCCGATACTCCTGATATACACAATGCTTCAAGCAAATTAAGAAAAAACTCTCCTATCTAAATACAATTTTCAGTCTTCATGAACCATGATTTTTACTCACCATTGTTTCTCATTACTAAGGTTTTCTCATTATTTTCCACTCTCTGTAACTCGTTGCAATTTAGGAGCAATAACGCCTTACTTGGAGGAAAATTATTAAAAAAATATAATGGTCGAATGTTTACTTGAAAATAATACAAAAAAAGTTTATTTAAGGTCGTAGTGTTTATAATATAATACTAACCCTCTTTAATATCGGAGCTACTACAGTTCATCTTGTTCCGATAGGAAATTAACCATTTCCTTACAGTGGCTTTTAATAAATTGGTGAATCTCATAAGAATAAGACATGTACGGTGAATTTCGAATTCTTTGATTCGATGTCCACACAGTTAAGAGTTTGAATTTGTTCCCGAATCAAGAGAGTCATCTTCAAAATACCATCCGAATGCTAACTTTGATCGTTGCTATTTGGCTGACAGTAGCAGTAGTTAGTCCTTTGTGAACAGGAATATGAACGGAATTGTCCCTGGGAGTGGCGGTGCTCAAAAAGATCAGTTCCGAAGAATTGGTTGGAGGAGAAGAGGAAGAAAGAGAAAATCAAAGGCGTTCTGCAGTTGTCTATTTCCAGTCTTTTGCGAAAAGACAGGCCATTAAAGAAAGAAAAAAAAAAAAGAAAAAAAAAGAAGGAAAAAGAGAAAAGAAAAAAGTGAAGAAGAAAGAAAGGAACAGAATAGGATGGTAGAAAAAAGGGAGATAAAAGGCGTGAAAAGACGAAGAAGAGAAACGGGATAGAAAAAGAGGTAGAAGAATGAGAAGGAGCAGGGGAAGAAAAAATAATTAAAAGAAGAAGAAAAAAACAGAAGAATATTTGAAAAATGTCACAGAATGTGTCGAATCTGAAGAAGAAAAAAAGAAGAAGAAATAGAAAAAAATTGAAGAAGGATAATCAGAGTCTGAATTTAAGAAAAAAAGAATCAGGAAAAGAGTTGAAGAAGAAAAATGTGCAGAAATAGAAGAAGAAAAAAAGAAGAAGAATTTAAATAAGATTTTGGAAGAAGTAGAAGAATCTGAGGAAGACTTTGAAGAAAAATTTCAAGATGAAGAAGTAGAAGAAGAAAAAGAAATAGAAAAAGAAGAAGAAGAAATATAAAATGAAGAAGAAAAAATAGAAGAAACAGGAGAAGAATAAGAAATATAAGAAAGAGAAGAAGAAAAAGAAGAATAAATAGAAGAAGAAGAAATAAAAAAAGAAATAGAAGAAGAAGAAAAATAGAAGAAGAAATAGAAAAAGAAGAAACAGAAGAAGAATAAGAAATATAAGAAGAAGAAGAAGAAGAAGAAATAGAAGAAGAAGAAGAAGAAGAAGAAATAGAAGAGGAAATAGAAGAAGAAGAAGAAATAGAAGAAGAAGAAAAAGAATAAGAAATAGAAGAAGAAGAAATAAAAAAAGAAATAGAAGAAGAAATAGAAAAAGAAGAAGAAGAAACAGAAGAAGAATAAGAAATATAAGAAGAAAAAGAAGAAGAAGAAGAAATAGAAGAAGAAGAAGAAGAAATAGAAGAGGAAATAGAAGAAGAAGAAGAAGAAATAGGAGAAGAAACAGAATAAGAATAAGAAATATAAGAAAAAAGAAAAAAGAAGAAGAAGAAAAGGAAGAAGAAGAAATAGAAGAAGAAGAAGAAATAGAAGAAGAAACAGGAAAAGAATAAGAAATAGAAGAATAAGAAGAAAAAGAAAAAGAAGAAGAAATAGAAGAAGAAGAAATAGAAGAAGAAGAAATAGAAGACGAAGCAATAGAAGAAGAAATAGAAGAAGAAGAAGAAGAAATAGAGAAGAAAAAGAAAAAGAAGAAATAGAAGAAGAAATAGAAGAAGAAGAAGAAATAGAAGAGGAAATAGAAGAAGAAGAAATAGAAGAAGAAGAAAAAGAATAAGAAATAGAAGAAGAAGAAATAAAAAAAGAAATAGAAGAAGAAATAGAAAAAGAAGAAGAAGAAACAGAAGAAGAAGAAGAAGAAATATAAGAAGAAAGAGAAGAAGAAGAGGAAATAGAAGAAGAAGAAGAAATAGGAGAAGAAACAGAATAAGAATAAGAAATATAAGAAAAAAGAAAAAAGAAGAAGAAGAAGAAAAGGAAGAAGAAGAAATAAGAAGAAGAAGAAGAAATAGAAGAAGAAACAGGAAAAGAATAAGAAATAGAAGAATAAGAAGAAAAGAAAAAGAAGAAGAAATAGAAGAAGAAGAAATAGAAGAAGAAGAAATAGAAGACGAAGCAATAGAAGAAGAAATAGAAGAAGAAGAAGAAGAAATAGAGAAGAAAAAGAAAAAGAAGAAATAGAAGAAGAAATAGAAGAAGAAGAAGAAATAGAAGAAGAAATAGAAGAAGAAAAAGAAGAAGAAAAAGAAAAAGGAAGAAATAGAAGAAGAAATAGAAGAAGAATAAGAAATAGAAGAAGAAAAAAGAAGAAGAAAAAGAAAAAGAAGAAAAAGAAAAAGAAATAGAAGAAGAAGATGAATGTAAGGAAGTTGCAGTAGATGAAGAAATTGAAAAAGAATCGGGAACAGAATTAAAAGGAGGACAAGTGCCTGAAAGATGGAGAATTTGATGAATCTGAAAAAAAAGGAAGGAAAATGTGAAGCAGTTTTTGAAAGAAGAAAAATTTGGGAAAAGAAGTGAAAGAATCTGAGAAAGAAGAATTTGAAAAAGATTAGTCAAAGGAGAAGAAGCCAAAATAATAAGTTTGCAAAGTTTGAAGAACAAACGTAAGAAGAAAAGGAAGAAAGAAAAATTGAAGAAAATTTTGAAAAGGCAGAAGAAATTGAAAGAGAAATAGTAGCCGTAAAAGAATAAGTGAAGGAAGAAAGGACACAAAATCACAAAGATTTGAAGAAGGAATTTGAATGAAAAAGGAATAAATGATATAAAGAAGAACGAAAAAAGAAGGATGAATGAAAACGAACAAATATAAAGAATGAAAGAAAGGAGAGAATGAAAAAAAAATTTTCTCAGCGAAACTGAGATGTGACACAAGACAGGATCGAACGCACTACTCAACTACGATCTGACTCAAGTAAAAGAGGCTTGTTAACCATTACACAACGTCGCGACACGCGGAATCGAAACTGTTAGTCAGTTAAGTGGCATACGTGATACACGCTTTGGGCGATCATGTCCCGCATTAGGTTGCCATTACTTTCTGCGGTAGACTGGTTGCCAGCCAAGGCTATAGAACCCAATCGGTCCTATGATTTGACTCATAGCTGGAGAGGGAAGAAATGTATTATATTATTATAAAGTAATTAGTGGGGGATCAGTTTATTACTTCATAAGGTAGAAAACCAATCCCCCATTTTATGCTCAGTAGAAGCCTTAATCATGTTTCCAACTATGATATTTAGTCATTTAAGTGTCATACATGATACACGCTTTGGGCGATCATGTCTCTAAAGAGACATGACTGACTGGGCAGAAGTTTATCCCGCAGTAGGTTGCCATTGATTCTACTGTAGACTGGTTGCCAGCCAAAACTATAGAAACTAATCTGTTCTATTATTTAACCCATAAGGGAGGGAAGAGATGGATTAATACCTTTCTGAGACTATATCCACTGCACCCCAAGGCACATTCAGAACCGAAACAGATAAATTAAGAAAACGTAAGGGAACGGATGTGGCGCAGTGGATATCGGCTCGGAACGAGAAATCGGGGAGCCGAGTTCGAATTCCAGCTGAATTCATTGCTTTCACTTACGCGCAAATACCTTTGGGAAAGGTATTAATCCGTCTCTTCCCTCCAGTTATAGGTTAAATAACAGGACAGATTGGGTTCTATAGCCTTGGTCGGCAACCAGTCTACCGCAGAAAGCATTGGCAAACTACTGCGGGATAATCTTCTGCCCAGTCACTCATGTCTCTTTCGAGACATGATCGCCCAAGCGTGTATCACGTATGGCACTTAACTAATTAAGGGAAAATACAGAATTGAAACAGAAAATCTGAAACAAAAACGCGAAATAAAAAGGGGGAGTAGAATTTGTTTAAAAAAAAGGTTAAAGGTTAAATTTATTGAAAAGGAAACAAATTAAAAACAAAGAAGACAAAAAAACAAATAAAAGACGGGGTGAACCGGAAGAATTCGATAAAAATCCATTTTATTTCAAACCAAATATTCAGGGAATAAAAACATGTCACGTGTGCAAAGAGAGAAATGAGAAGAAATAGAAGAAGAAGAAGAAATAGAAGAAGAAGAAATAGAAGAAGAAGAAGAAATAGAAGAAGAAATAGAAGAAAAAGAAGAAGGAGAAGGAGAAATAGAAGAAGAAGGAGAAACAGAAAAATGAAGAAGAAGAAGAACAAGAACAAGAAGGAGAAATAGAAGAAGTAGAAGAAATAGAAGAAGAAGAAATAGGAGAAATAGAAGAAATAGAAGAAGAAGGAGAAGACAGAGAAGAAAAAGAACAAATAGAAGAAGAAGAAGAAGAAGAAGAAGAATTAGAAATGAGAACGTCATTGAAAAACAATGCAAATGGAATCAGTTGATTAAAAAAGAGACGTTCTTCGTCTACATGGTTCCATAATAGGCCCAATACTTAAGCGCCCCATGGAAATCTCAATGTTTTCTTCACTTACAACGCGATCTGAAAGTTCAAGTCTAAAATTAGACATGAATGACTTCCGGAATTTTTGCTGACGAAGATTTTCTCAAATCATAACCGTCATTTTTTTGTTTCATTTTCGTTTCTTTTTCTTTTTATCTTTTCTCTCTTTTCATTCTAATTGTTATTTCCATTTTGAAAGAACGGCCGTTGCTGAGGTGATGTCAAATCTCTCTTACGGATTCCATGTCGAAATGTTCATTCAACATTTATGAATATTGAAAATTTATTTTATTTTATATTAGCTCTGTAATTTTAATTACATTGAGCTCTCCTCCTGTATCATTTTTTAATATTAAAATTTTTTAATATTAATTAGGATCAGGTTCTTGGGATTTACCTTCCTACTTTTCCAATTTGGATTAAAGTATTATAATATATATATATATATATATATATATATATGGCAATTATATATATATATATATATATATATATATATATAATTGCCATGTATATATATATATATATATATAGGATATATATATATATATATATATATATATATATATATAGGAAAGAATATTAATAAAAAGTTCTGAATTTAAAAATGTACTTTTTTTGGACAGTATTTGTTTATTTTTATTATTGTATTTAATATTTCAGACCGCCCTCGGTCCTTCATCAGAAACGGGTGATTTTTAAATTTGAATTAAAAACCTATTTCACGATAGCGTCCGAATATTTTTTGTGTTTACATCACGTGGTGTGTTTGTTCACAACATGCGGCACGTCCGTAGAGAAAGTATTCGGACGCTATCGTGAAATACGTTTCTATTTCAAATTTAAAAATCACTCGTTTCTGATGAAGGACCGAGGGCGGTCTGAAATATAAAATACAATAATAAAAATAAACAAATACTGTCCAAAAAAAGTACATTTTTAAATTCAAAATTTTTTTTTATATTCTTTCCTATACATATTAAGACAGCATACGTGGATCATCACTATGTTATATATATATATATATATATATATATATATATATATATATATATAATATTATTTATTCATAAATTATAACATGGATATGTTACAATATCACTACAAAAGTAGCCATTTTGTGTCAACACTTTTGTGTCTTTTCAAGTGAGGTGATGGTTGTAGTTATATTGTAACATATCCATGTTATAATTTATGAAATTAGCTCTGCTTTTGTATTGAGCACTTTTTTAAAATAGTGTTTCTTTGGACAAGGAATAATATTTCAACAATACTTATATATATATATATATATATATATATATATATATATAGAGAGAGAGAGAGAGAGAGAGATAGATATAGATATATATATATTATCTATTCATAATTTATAACATGGATATGTTACAATATTACTACAAAAGTAGCCATTTTGTTACAACACTTTGTAGGGATATTGTAACATATCCATGTTATAATTTATGAATAAATATTATTAGCTCTACTTTTGTATTGAGCACTTTCTAAAAAATAGTGTTTCATTTGACAAGGAATATTATTCCAACAATACTTGGATATATATATATATATATATATATATACACACTAGGTGCGATGGTTAATTTGTCGCAATATTTTATTATTTCAAACCAAAAGGCTATTATACTAAATATTAAATTTATTTTGTAACAAGTATATTTTTCTTGTTAAAGGATTTGTTGAGTAAATCAAATAAAATTACTTTAAATTGTTTATTTTCTGTCAATATGCCTCATAAAAGATAAAATAGTTCTTGTCCTAATACTTTTGCACAGAACAATATATATATATATATATATATATATATATATATATATATATATATATATATATTGTAACAAGTATTTTTTTGGTTAAAGCATTTGTTGAGTAAATCAAATCAAATAACTTTAATTAAATTGTTTATTTTCAGTCAATATGCCTCATAAAAGATAAAATAGTTCTTGTCCTAATACTTTTGCACAGAACAATATATATATATATATATATATATATATATATATATATATATATTGTAACAAGTATTTTTTTGGTTAAAGCATTTGTTGAGTAAATCAAATCAAATAACTTTAATTAAATTGTTTATTTTCAGTCAATATGGCTGATAAAAGATAAAATAATTCTTGTCATAATACTTTTGCACGATACCGTAAGTTCCCGTGGGGGTCATTCTTCCTCTTGCCTCTCAGAACCCACGCTGTGACTCTTAATAAAAGGAATACTAAAAATAAAGAACCTTTTTTGTTGATACCGTTTTATGTTCTAGTTTCGGAATCTGGAAAAGACACAGAACGCAAACGGAAGGTTCAATCTTTAAGTCTTTCTTTGTAAGAGAAGCGACTTGATTGATCCAAAAGGCCTGAGATTAATGAGCAACAGAGAGATTTACGGACCAGTAACGTCCCAGGTTTAAGGAAAGCAGAGGTCCTCGTTCAGGAATTTTAAGGACATGCATTATATTCTTATCCCATTCAGCTGCTTCTGCCGCTTTACAAATTTAATCCCTTCAGGGGTCGATTCGCCTCCGTCTATCGTGTGTGAATGCACCGGTTCTCGTTCGAGCACCGAAGATAAGCAATGTTGAGCCTGGTCAGTACTTAGATGGGTGACCGCTTAGGAATACCAGGTGCTATAAGCGTTCATTTTTTTTGTTCGGATGTGCGTGCTTACGGCCACATCACGTTGCAAACACCGGTTCTCGTTCAATCACCGAAGGTAAGCAATGATGAGCCTTGTCAGTACTTAGATGGGTGACCGCTTGGGAATACCAGGTGTCGTAAGCGTTCAGTTTTTTTGTTCGGATATGCGTGCTTACGGCCACATCACGTTTAATACACCGGTTCACGTTCGATCATCGAAGGTAAGCAATGTTGTGCGAGGTCTGTTCTTAGATGGGTGAAAGCTTGGGAATACCAGGTGTTGTAACCGTTCATTTTTTTTTGTTCGGATAGGCGTGCTTACGGCCAGATCACGTTGAATACACCGGTTCTCGCTCGGTCACCGAAGTTAAGCAATGTTGAGCCTGGTCAGTACTTAGATGTGTGACCGCTTGGGAATACCAGGTGTTGTAAGCGTTCATTTTTATTTTATTGTTCGGGTGTGCGTGCTTCCGGCTGCATCACTTTGAAGACTCAGGTTCTAGTTCGATCACCGACGTTAAGCAATATTGAGCCTGGTCAGTACTTAGATGGGTGACCGCTTTGGAATACCAGGTGTTGTAAGCGTTCATATATATATTTTTTTTGGTTGTACGAGTGTGCTTACGGCCTCATCACGTTGATTACACCGGTTCTCGTTCGATCACGAAGTTAAGCAATGTTGACCCTGGTCAGTACTTAGATGGGTGACCGCTTAGGAATACCAGGTGCTCTAAGCGTTCATTTTATTTTTGGTCGGATGTGCGTGCTTACGGCCACATCACGTTGAATACACCGGTTCTCTTTCGATCACCGAAGTTAAGCAATATTGAGCCTGGTCAGTATTTCGATGGATGACCGCTTGGGAATACCAGGTGATGTAAGCGTATATTTTTTTGTTCTTGTTTGCGTGCTTACGGCCACATCACGTTAAATACACCGGTTCTCGTTCGATCACCGAAGTTAAGCAATGTTGACCCTGCTCAGTACTTAGATGGGTGACCGCTTGGGAATACCAGGTGCTGTTAGCGTTCATATTTTTTTTGGTCGGATGTGCGTGCTTACTGCCACATCACGTTGAATACACCGGTTCTCGTTCGATCACCGAAGTTAAGCAATGTTGAGCCTGGTCAGTATTTAGATGGGTGACCGCTTGGGAATAGCAGGTGCTGTAAGCGCTCATTTTTTTTGGTCGGATGTGCGTGCTTACGGCCACATTACGTTTAATACACCGGTTCTCGTTCGATCACCGAAGTTAAGCAATGTTGAGCCTGGTCCGTACTTAGATGGGTGACCGCTTGGGAATACCAGGTGCTGTAAGCGTTCATTCTTTTTTTTGTTCGGATGTGCGTGCTTACGGCCACATCACGTTGAATACACCGGTTCTAGTTCGATCACCGAAGTTAAGCAATGTTGAGCCTGGTCAGTACTTAGATGTGTGACCGCTTGGGAATACCAGGTGTTGTAAGCGTTCATATATATATTTTTTTCGGTTGGACGAGCGTGCTTACGGCCTCATCACGTTGAATACACCGGTTCACGTTCGATCACCGAAGTTAAGCACTGTTGACCCTACTCAGTATTTAGACGGGTGACCGCTTGGGAATACCAGGTGTTGTAAGCGTTCATTCACTTTTTTTGTTCGGATATGCATGCATACGGCCACATTACGTTGAATACACCGGTTCTCGTTCGATCACCGAATTTAAGCAATGTTGAGCCTGGTCCATACTTAGATGGGTGACCGCTTGGGAATACCAGGTGCTGTAAGCGTACATTTTTTTCTCCGGGTGTGCGTGCTTACGGACACATCACGTTAAATACACCGGTTCTCGTTCGATCACCGAAGTTAAGCAATGTTGACCCTGCTCAGTACTTAGATGGGTGACCGCTTGGGAATACCAGGTGCTGTTAGCGTTCATTTATTTTTTGGTCGGATGTGCGTGCTCATAGCCACATCAGGTTGAACACACCGGTTCTCGTACGATCACCGAAATTGAGCAATGTTGAGCCTGGTCATTACTTAGATGGGTGACCGCTTGGGAATACCAGGTGTTGTAAGCGTTCATTTTTATTTTTTTGTTCGGATGTGCGTGCATACGGCCACATCACGTTGAATACACCGGTTCCCGTTCGATCACCGATGTTAAGCAATGTTGAGCCTGGTCAGTACTTAGATGGGTGACCGCTTGGAAATACCAGGTGCTATAAGATTTCATTAACTTTTTGTTCGGTTATGCGTGCGTACGTCCTCATCACGTTGAATACACCGGTTCTCGTTCGATCCCCGAAGTTAAGCAATGTTGAGCCTGGTCAGTACTTAGATGGGTGACCGCTTGGGAATACCAGGTGCTGTAAGTGTACATTTTATTTTGTTCGGATGCGCGTGATTACAGCCACATCACGTTGAATACACAGGTTCTCGTTCGATCACTAATGTTAAGACATGTTGAGCCTGGTCAGTACTTAGATGGGTGACCGCTTGGGAATACCAGGTGTTGTAAGCGTTGTTTTTAATTTTTTTGTTCGGATGTGTGTGCATACGCCCACATCACGTTGAATAAACCGGTTCTCGTTCGATCACCGAAGTTAAGCAATGTTGTTCCTCATCAGTACTTAGATGGGTGACCGCTTGGGAATACCAGTTGTTATAAGCATTCAATTTCTTTTTGTTCGGATTTGCGTGCTTATGACCTCATCACGTTGAATACATCGGTTCTCGTTCAATCACCGAAGTTAAGCAATGTTGAGTCTGGTCATTACTTAGATGGATGACCGCTTGGGAATACCAGGTGCTGTATGCGTACATTTTTTTTTTGTTTCGGATGTGCGTGCTTACGACCACATCACGTTGAATACACCGGTTCTCGTTCGATCACCGAAATTAAGCAATGTTGAGCCACGTCAGTACTTACTTAGATGGGTGACCGCTTGGGAATACCAGGTGCTGTAAGCGTTCATTTTTTTTTTGTTAGGCTGTGCGTGCTTACGGCTACATAACGTTGAATGCACCGGTTCTTGGTCGATCACCTAAGTTAGGCAATGTTAAGCCTGGCCATTAATTAGATGTGTACCGCTTGTGAATACCAGGTGCTGTAAGCGAATATTTTTTTTGTTCGGATGTGCGTGCTTTCGGTCATATCACCTTGAATACACCGGTTCTCGTTCGATCACCGAAGTTAAGCAATGTTGAGCCTGGTCAGTACTTAGATGGGTGACAGCTTGGGAATACCAGGTGATATAAGCGTTCATTTTTTTGCTTCGGATGTGCGTGCTTACGGCCACATCACGTTGAATTCACCGGTTCTCGTTCGATCACCGAAGTTAAGCAATGTTCAGCCTGGTCAGTACTTAGATGGGTGAACGCTTGGGAATATCAGGTTTTGTAAGCGTTCATTCATTTTTTTTATTCGGATGTGCGTGCTTACGGCCACATCACGTTGAATACACCGGTTATCGTTCGATCCCCGAAGTTAAGCAATGTTGAGCCTGGTCAGTACTTAGATGGGTGACCGCTTGGGAACACCAGCTGTGGTAAGCGTTCATTTTTTTTTTTTTTTTGGTCGGATGTCCCTGCTTATGGCCACATCACGTTGAAAACAACGGTTCTCGTTCGATCGCCGAAGATAAGCAATGTTGAACCTGGTCAGTACTTAGATGGGTGACCGCTTGGGAATACCAGGTGCTGTAAGCGTTCATTTTTTTTTTTTTAGTCGGATGTGCGTGCTTACGGCCACATCACGTTGATTACACCGGTTCTCGTTCGATCACCGAAATTAAGCAATGTTGAGCCTGGTCAGTAATTAGATGGGTGACCGCTTGGGAATACCAGGTGCTGTAAGCGTTTATTGTTTTTTTTTCGGAAGTGCGGGCTTACGGACACATCACGTTGAATACGCCAGTTCTCGTTCGATCACCGAGGTTAAGCAATGTTGAGCCTTGTCAGTACTTAGATGGGTGACCGCCTAAGAATACCAGGTGTTGTAAGCGTTCGTTTTTATTTTTTTGTTCGGAAGCGCGGGCTTATGGCCGCATCACGTTGAATACACCGGTTCTCGTCCGATCACCGAAGTTAAGCAATGTTGAGATGGGTCAGTACTTAGATGGGTGACATCTTGGGAATACCATGCGTTGTAAGCGTTCACTATTTTTTTTCTTCGGATGCGCGTGCTTACGGCCAGATCTCGTTGAATACACCTGTTCTCGTTCGATCACCGAAGTTAAGCAATGTTGAGCCTGGTCAGTACTTAGACGGGTGACCGCTGTGGAATACCAGGGGTCGTAAGCGTTCATTTTTATTTGTTCGGTTGTGCGTGCTTACGGCCACATCACGTTGAATACAGCTGTTCTCTTCATGTCACCGAAGTTAAGCAATGTTGAGCTTTGTCAGTAATTCGATGGGTCACCGCTTTGGAATACCAGGTGTTGGAAGCATTCATTTTTATTTTTTTGTTCGGTTTTGCGTGCTTACGGCCACATCACGTTGAATGCACCGGTTCTCGTTCGATCACCGAAATTAAGCACTGTTGAGCCTGGTCAGTACTTAGATGGGTGACCGCTTGGGAATACCAGGTGTTGTAAGCGTTCATTTTTGTGTGTGTGTGTATCTGCGTGCTTACGGCCACCTCACGTTGAATACACA
Organism: Ascarosepion bandense; assembly: GCA_037127315.1. Lineage (NCBI taxonomy): Eukaryota > Metazoa > Mollusca > Cephalopoda > Sepiida > Sepiidae > Ascarosepion > Ascarosepion bandense. Next base: position 419,145 of record JBBBDQ010001976.1, read on the forward strand.
GGTTCTCGTTCGATCACCGAAGTTAAGCAATGTTGAGCCAGGTCAGTATTTAGATAGGTGACCGCTTCGTAATAACAGGTGTTGTAACCTTTATTTTTTTTTTGGGGTCGGATGTGTGTGCTCACGGCCACATCAAGTTAAATGCAACGATCCTCGTTCGATTACCGAAGTTAAGCCATTTTAAGCCTGGTCAGTACTTAGATGGTTGGCCGCTTGGGAATATTAGTAGTTATAAGCGTTCATTTTTATTTTTTTTATTCGGATTTGCGAGCTTACGGCCACGTCACGTTGAATACACCGGTTCTCGTTCGATCACCGAAATTAAGCAATGTTGTGCAAGGTCGGTACTTAGACGGGTGACTTCTTGGGAATAAGCGTTCATTCTGTTTTTTATTTTTTTTTTTTTGTTCGGATGTGTGTGCTTACGGCCACATCACGTTGAATATACCGGTTCTCTTTCGATCACCGATGTTAAGCAATGTTGAGACTGGTCAGTACTTAGACGGGTGAGCGCTTGGGAATACCAGGTGTTGTAAGCGTTAAATTTTTTTTTGGGGGGGGGGGGTCGGATGTGTGTGCGTACGGCCACATCACGTTGAATACACCGGTTCTCGTTCGATCACCGGGGTTAAGCAATGTGGAGAATGGTCAGTACTTAGGTGGGTGACCGCTTGGAATACCTGGTGCGGTAAGCGTTCATTTTTCTTTTTGGTCGGATGTGCGTGCTTACGGCCACATCACGTGGAATACACCGGTTCTCGTTCGATCACCGAAGATAAGCAATGTTGAGCCTGGTCAGTACTTAGATGGGAGACCGCTTGGGAACACAGGTGTTGGAAGCGTTCATTTTTTTTTTGTTTGGAAGTGCGTGCTTACGTCTACATCACGTTGAATACACCGGTTCTCGTTCGATCACCGAAGTTAAGCAATGCTGAGATATGTCAGTACTTAAATGGTTGACCGCTTAGGAATACCAGGTGCTGTAAGCGTTCATTTTACTTCATTTTGACATCACGTTGAATACAGCGGTTCTCGTTCGATAACCGAAGTTAAACAATGTTGAGCCAGGTCAGTACTTCGATGGGTGACCGCTTGGGAATACCAGGTGTTGTAAGCGTTCGTTCATTTTTTTTCTGTTCGGATTTGCGTGCTTACGGCCACATCACGTTGAATGCACCGGTTCTCGTTCGATCTCCGAAGATAAGCAATGTTGAGCCTGGTCAGTACTTAGATGGGTGACCGCATGGGAATACCAGGTGTTGTAAGCCTTCATTTTTTTTTTTTTTTGTTCGGATGCGTGTGCTTACTGCCACATCACGTTGAATACACCGGTTCTCCTTCGATCACCGAAGTTAAGCAATGTTGAGCAACGTCAGTACTTAGATGGGCGACAACTTGGGAATGCCACGTGTTGTAGCCGTTCATTTTTTTTTTGTTATACGTCCGTGCTTACGTTGCATACACCGGTTCTCGTTCGATCACCGAAGTTAAGCAATGTTGAGCCTGGTCAGCACTAGGACGGGTGACCTCCTGGGAATACCAGGTGTTGTAAGCGTTCATTTTTTTTTTGTTCGGATGTGGGTGCCTACGGCCACATCACGTTGAATACACCGGTTCTCGTTCGATCACCGAAGTTGAGCAATGTTGAGCCTGGTCAGCACTAGGACGGGTGACCTCCTGGGAATACCAGGTGTTGTAAGCGTTCATTTTTTTTTTTGTTCGGACGTGCGTGCCTACGGCCATATCACGTTGAATACACCGGTTCTCGTTCGATCACCGAAGTTAAGCAATGTTGAGCCTGGTCAGTACTTAGACGGGTGACCTCTTGGGAATACCAGGTGTTGTAAGCGTTCATTTTTTTTTTGTTCGGATGTGCGTTCCTAAGGCCACATCACGTTGAATACAGCGGTTCTCGTTCGATCACCGAAGTTAAGCAATGTTGAGACTGGTCAGTACTTAGATGGGTGATCGCTTGGAAATACTAAGTGCTGTAAGCTTTCATTTTTTTTTTGGTTTTGGTCGGATGCGCGTGCTTACGGCCACATCACATTGAATACACCGGTTCTCGTTCGATCGCCGAAGTTAAGCAATGATGAGCATGGTCAGTACTTAGATGGGTGACCGCTTGGGTACACCAGATGCTGTAAACTTTCATTTTTTTTTTTGGTCGGTTGTACGTGTTTACGGCCACATCACGTTCAATACACCGGTTCTCGTTCGATCACCGAAGTTAAGCAATATTGATCCTGGTCAGTATTTAGATGGGTGACCGCTTGGGAATACCAGGTATTGTAAGTGTTCATATTTTTTTTTGTTCGGATGTGCGTGCTTACGGCCACATCACGTTGAATACACCGGTTCTCGTTCGATGGCCGACGTTAAGCAATATTGATCATGGTCAGTACTTAGATGGGTGACCGCTTGGGAATACCAGGTATTGTAAGCGTTCTTTTTTTTTTGTTCGGATGTGCGGGCCTACGGCCACATCACGTTGAATACACCGTCTCTCTTTAGATCACCGAAGTTAAGCAATGTTGATCCTTGTCAGTAGTTTGATGGGTGACCGTTTGGGAATACTAGGTGTTGAAGCGTTCATATGTTTTTTGTTCGGATGTGCGTGCTTCCGGGTACATCACGTTGAATACACCGGTTCTCGTTCGACCACCGTAGTTAAGCAATGTTGAGCCTGTTCTGTACTTAGATGGGTGACCACTTGGGAATACCAGATATTGTAAGCGTTCTTTTATTTTTGTTCGGTTGTGCGTGCCCACCCCAACATGACGTTGAATACACCGGCTCTCGTTAGATCAACGAAGTTAAGCAATGTTGATCCTTGTCAGTACATTGATGGGTGACCGCTTGGGAATACCAGGTATTGAAGCGTTCATATTTTTTTTGTTCGGTTGTGCGTGCTTACGGCCAGATCACGTTGAATACACCGGTTCTCGTTTGATCACCGAAGTTAAGCAATTTTGTTGATCCTGTCCAGTGCTTAGATGGGTCACCGCTTGGAATACCAGATGCTGTAAGCGTACATTTTTTTTTGGTCGTCTGTTCGTGCTTACGGCCACATCACGTTGAATACACCGGTTCTCGTTCGATCACCGAAGTTAAGCAATGTTGAGATTGGTCAGTACTTACATGGGTGACTGCCTGGGAATACCAGGTTCTGTAAGCGTACATTTTTTTTGTGTGTTGCTCGTGCTTACGGCCACATCGCGTTGAATACAGCGATTGCCGTTCGATCACCGAAGTTAAGCTATGTTGATCCTTGTCAGTACTTAGATGGGTGAACGCTTGGGAATACCAGGAGTTGTAAACGTTCATTTTTTTTTGTTCGGATGTGCGTGCTTACGGCCAGATCACGTTGAATACACCGGTTCTCTTTCGATCACCGAAGTTAAGCAATGTTGAGACTGGTCAGTACTTAGATGGGTGACCGCTTGGGAATACCAGATGCTGTAAGCCTTCATTTTTTTTTGTCGGGTGTGCGTGTTTACGGCCACATTATGTTGAATACACCGGTTCTCGTTCGATCACCGAAGTTAAGCAATATTGATCCTGGTCAGTACTTAGATGGGTGACAGCTTGGGAATACCTGGTATTGTAAGTGTTCATTTTTTTTGTTCGGATGTGCGTGCTTACGGCCACATCACGTGGAATACACCGGTTCTCGTTCGATCACCGAAGTTAAGCAATATTGGTCCTGGTCTGTACTTAGATGGGTGACCGCTTGGGAATACCTGGTATTGTAAGCGTTCATTTTTATTTTTGTTCGGTTGTGCGTGCTTATGGCCACATCACGTTGAATACACCGGCTCTCGTTAGATCACCGAAGTTAAGCAATGTTGATTCTTGTCAGTACTTTGATGGGTGACGCTTGGGAATACCAGGTGTTGAAGCGTTCATATTTTTTTTGTTCGGTGTGCGTGCTTACGGCCACATCACGTTGAATACACCGGTTCTCGTTCGACCACCGAAGTTAAGCAATGTTGAGCCTGTTCTCTACTTAGATGGGTGACCACTTGGGAATACCAGGAGTTGTAAGCGGGCGGTTTTTTTTTTGTTCGCATGAGCGTGCTTACGGCCATATCACGTTGAATACACCGGTTCTCGTTCGATCACCGAAGTTAAGCAATGTTGAGTCTGGTCAGTACTTAGATGGTTGAACGCTTGGGAATACCAGTGTGTTGTAAGCGTTCATTTTTTTTTTTTTTGTTGTTCGGATGTGCGTGGTTACGGCCAGATCACGTTGAATACACCGGTTCTCGTTTGATCACCGAAGTTAAGCAATGTTGCGCCTGGTCAGTACTTAGATGGATGATCGCTTCGGAATACCAGGTGTTGTAAGCGTACATTTTTTTTTTTTTTTTTGGTTCGGGTGTTCGTGATTATGGCCACATCACGTTGAATACACCGGTTCTCGTTCGATCACCGAAGTTAAGCAATGTTGATCTTGTTCATTACTTAGATGGGTGACCGCCTGGGAATACCAGGTTCTGTAAGCGTACATTTTTTTTGTCTGTTGCTCGTGCTTACGGCCAAATCACGTTGAATACACCGGTTATCGTTCGATCGCCGAAATTAAGGAATGTTGAGCCTGGTCAGTACTTAGATTGGTGATCGCTTGGGAATACCAGGTGCTGTAAGCTTAATCTTTTTTTTTATTTGGTCGGTTGTATGTGCTTACGGTCACATCACGTTGAATACAGCGATTGCCGTTCGATCACCGAAGTTATGCAATGTTGATCCTTGTCAGTACTTAGATGGGTGCACCCTTGGGAATACCAGGAGTTGTAAACGTTCATTTTTTTTTGTTCGGACGTGCGTGCTTACGGCCACATCACGTTGAATACACCGGTTCTCGTTCGATCACCCAAGTCAAGCAATGTTGAGCCTGCTCAGTACTTAGATGGGTGACTTCTTGGGAATAGCAGGTACTGTAAGCGTTCATTTTTTTTTTTTTTTTTTTTTTTGGTCGTCTGTGCGTGCTAACTGCCACATCACGTTGAATACACCGGTTCTCGTTCGATCACCAAAGTTAAGCAATGTTGATCCTGGTCAGTACTTAAATGGGTGACCTCTTGGGAATACCAGGTGCTGTAAGCGTACATTTTTTTTTTGGTCGGTTGTTCGTGCTTACGGCCACATTACGTTAAATTCACCGGTTCCCGTTCGATCACCGAAGTCAAGGAATGTTGAGCCTGGTCAGTACTTAGATGGGTGACAGCTTGGGAATACCAGGTGCTGTAAGCGTACATTTTTTTTTGGTCGGTTGTTCGTGCTTACGGCCACATCACGTTGAATACACCGGTTCTCGTTCGATCACCGAACTTGAGCTACGTTGATCCTGGTCAGTACTTAGATGGGTGACCGCTTCGGAATACCAGGTGATGTAAGTGATCTTTTTTTTTTTTCTTTGGTCGGATGTGTAGCTTACGGTTGAATACGCCGGTTCTCTTCCGATCACCGAAGGTAAGCAACGTCGAATATGGTCAGTCCTTAGATGCGTGACCTTTTGGGAATAATAGGTACTTGAAGCGGTGGTTTCTTTTTTTTTTTTTTTTGGTAGGCTGGTCTTGCTTACGGCCATATCGCGTTGAATACACCGGTTCTCGTTCGAACACCGACGTAAAGCAATGTTGAGCCTGGTCACTACTCAGATGAGCGACCGCCTGGGAATACCAGGTGCTGTAAGCGTTCATGTTTTTTTTTTGTTTTTTTTTGCGCTTGATGGCGTGCTTACGGTCATAACACGTTGAATACACCGGTTCTCGTTCAATCACCGAAGTTAAGCTCCGTTGAGCCTGGTCAGTACTTAGTTGGGTGACTGCTGGGAATACCAGGAGCTGTTAACGTATTGACTAAGAAAGGTCCACCGGTTCACCAGATTTGTGGATTGGGTGCTGTGATAACTACTCTGCTCCTTAAAAACAGTTTGTTACGGAAATAGTCTGAAAAAGTTCCTGTCCCACACAGCATTGGGTGTGATGGTTTTCTTTTTTTTTTATAATCATATCGCCCCAAGCAAGGCATTTTACTGCTTTTCAGGGGGTTACGTAGGAGACACGTTATGAGAAAGAGTGACAGGTTATAATGGGTGTCAGGAAGTGGGTAAGAGAAGGTTGAGAATACCGATGTGAGTGAAGTGGACGGAGAAAGAAGAGAGAGAGGATAAAGAAAAATGAAAAAGAAAGACAGAAACAAATAAAGAAAGAAAAAAGAAAGAATCCTATTATTTTTTTTAATAATCATTTCACCCCAAAGAAGCCATTTTACAGCCACTGTTGTGCAGGTGGTTACATAGGCGGAAAGTAATGAGAGGGAGTGACAGGTTATGGGGGTATCAGGAAGCTGGCAAGGGAGGGATGAGAATACTGAAGAAATGAGATGAGAGCATGAGAGAGAGGATGCATATATATATATATGTATATATATATATATATGATGAGAGCATGAGAGAGAGGATGCATATATATATATATATATATATATATATATATATGCATACTCTCTCTCATGCTCTCATCTCATTTCTTCAGTATTCTCATATATATATATATATTTCAAGTGAAGAGGACTCAAGGTTTTTTTTTTCAGTACTCTAGTATTTATTTTATTATAAACAGTGCTCAATATAATGAGTATTATAGAGCTTAATATAATATAATTATATGGTTATATCAATTTTACATTGCGACATGGAGATTTCTATGTTTCGAGATAAGATTTCCTGATGATGAGAACCTATCTCGAAACATAGAAATTTCCATGTCGCAATGTAAAATTGGTACAACTATATATATTAATAAATATACTTATTATCTTACGTCTATGGCACGACCCGGAGTTTCATACGTTATGCAATAATCAGCCATCGTATTTCAAACTCTTTGAAATATGCACCTGATGATCGCATGACGCATGAAACTCCGAGTCGTGTCCCAAACGTAATTTAATATTCATACTTAATAATGTATATAATACAGATTTTGTTCATACATTGATCACAGTTTTATCAACATCTGAATAATAATACTATATATGTGGGTATCATCATTTGTATATTTATTAATTTACATAAATATATATATATATATGTGTGTGTGTGCGTGTGTGTATTTATTTCTATATATAGCTATATACTCACATATATATGTGTATCCATATGTATGCATATATAGCTCTCTCTGTACTCACAGACACATATACATATATTTTGTCTCGATCTATCTGGCTCTCTGTCTCTCTTTCTACATATGTGTGTGTGTGTGTGTGTCTGTGCGTGCATATATGTCTCTATATATGAAGCTAACTATATTTTTATATATATATATATACGCCTATACATACACCTCTCTCCTCATATATATATGTATGTATATATATATATATATATATATATATGAAGAGAGTGGTGTATGTATATGCGTATATATATATATATATATATGTATAGGCGTAAATAACTATATATATATATATATATATATATATATATAAATTATTTGTTGTAAATGTCGTAAGTATATATATATATATATATATATATATATATATACATACACCTCTCTCCTCATATATATATATATATATATATACGCCTATACATACACCTCTCTCCTCATGTATATATATATATATATATATATATATATAAAGATATTTTTTGCAAATGTCGTAAGTATATATATATATATATATATATATATATATGGATGCACATATATACACTTTTGCCATTTACGAAAAACAACATCCATGTTTTTTTCGTTTGAAACATCTCTTTAATGTCTTTCATTAGAAAATCAGTTGGCACTAAATAAAGAATCACAAAATCCCATATAGGAATCAAATATTTAAAAAAACACGCACGTACGCACACACACTCGCACACACACACACATACACAGCACACGCACACACACACACACACACACACACACACACACACACACACTGGAGCTTCGGATTCGCTTGAAGTTAAAGTTAGCTGGACAAAGTTTCCTGTAGAAGCTGTGAAGCAATCTAATATTATTCGTGGGTTAAAAAAAAAATTAAACAAAAAAATGGGAAACACAGAATTTACTTGGTACAAGATTATTCCATGAATATTTGCCAACTTAACTTAGTCTGTCACAAGAAAAAAATATTCAGAACGATCCAAAATCTCACATTACGCCTTGTCACGCCTATCATAAAGACAATAGTTTTTTTCTTTAAGTTAATAGTACTATACTAAACCCGGTCGAAATGATTCTGATTTCATTTTATCACTCACATTTCACCCCAAGCAAAGCAGGATTGCCACTTGGGCGTAGAGTATTACAGAGAGAGAGAGAGAGAGAGAGAGAGAGAGAGAAACAAGTTACAGGGGATGTAGAAGAAAGGATAAGAGATGAATGGGAATCAAGTAGATAAAAGATGGCAATTGATGTTGCATTTAAACTTTTAGGGGTTGTAGTTATCTGGGAAGCAAGAAAACAACAAGGAGTTATTCCTTGGTAGAACGATAAACTACGTCTGGCAGCAATGTTTCAGATGTACAGATTTTCTAGAATCAGCTTTTAATTGCTTATGTTCCCAGGTTTATTCAGACCCAGGCTGGGTAGCATCTCATAGGCTCCATACTTCAGGCAAATAATGAAACCAGATAAAAACAACCCACTGTGAAATAACCCACTCTTTATAATGAAAATACCATCAATACATCTTTATGTAAATAAATGACCAAGAACGCATGCCATTTTTAATTTTTTCTTTAAAGATCATTTTTAACGGATATTCATATTTGAGTAGAAGATCTGTTTTTTTTTTAAATTTTTATTAAACAATATAATTTTGCATCTGGTTGAGTGCCCCTGTTATTCACCTCGGGGTTCTTGACAAAATCCAACGGAAAATCTGTAATGAGATCGATCCCGACTTGGCAGCTCGGCTGCAGTCACTTTCTCACCGGCTTAATATGGCTTCCCTGTGTCTCTTCTTCAAAGACTTTCACGGCTTCTGCTCCGATGAACTTAGCTCACTGGTTCTCCCTATGTATGAATTTGCTCGAGCTGCTAGACTAGAAGGATGTGCGTTGTGGAGACAAATTGGGTTAGGGCACAAAGTGGGGGATCATTTTTTTATGTTATGATATATATACATATATATATATATATATATATATATATATATTGGGTGCGATTGGTAAATTGTCGCAATTATTTTATTATTTCAAGTATTCCTTTGGCTGAGTCTGAGCTCCAGGACCATGGATTAGTTTTAAAGCTTTCATTACACCCGAGCAACGCCGGGCTATACTGCTAGTATATATCATATTCATAAACTGTTAAAAGATTTGTCAATTCAGCATTGACCTAAGGATTGTTGCGGAGCTTAATTTTTAAAAACACAATGCGGGGGTCTGCTTCGAATAATTTGAAAAATTATGGCAGCTTTTGATCTCAAAAATTCAAACAACGCTTTTTTCTCCTTATTCTTCATCAACGCATCATCTTTCACAATATTTGAAAGGTAACTAAAATTGTGTTCATGAAATCCGGTTATTTGATGGCTTTTTTTCATTTTTTTTAGCCCGATTCGTCTCCGCGCCGAAAATAAGTACCTTAGTCAACTGTCAAAAGACATTTGGTGACAGCTTACGAAAATAGAAACAAGGTCAGACAAATACCAGGAGATTGTTCAGGTTCATTTCTTGGCTTTAACTGGAGGAGACAGGTACTTGCATTATCGAGGAATTCGTTTATTTTTATTCTTTTCAATGCAGATGTTGACATTGGACTGCTCAGGTGAAAAAAAAGACCCACAAAAATCGTTACGGGCGGATTATTAGTCGAAGACAATTATTCATGACGTAAAATTCAGCAGAACCTGTAATATTGAAAAGAGTAAAAGAGAGATAGACGAAGAGAGAGAGAGAGAGAAAGGAAGAGATGTATAGAAAAAAGAAACGATAACAGAGAGAGAGATGAAGAGAGAAAGAAAGAGATTAATATATATATATAGAGTAACGAAGAGAGATAGACGAAGAGAGAGAGAGAAAGGAAGAGATGTATAGAAAAAAGACACGAAAACAAAGAGAGAGATGAAGAGAGAAAGAAAGAGATTAATATATAGAGAGAGAGTAACGAAGAGAGATAGACGAGAGAGAGAGAGAGAGAGAGAGAGAAAGGAAGAGATGTATAGAAAAAAGACACGAAAACAGAGAGAGAGATGAAGAGAGAAAGAAAGAGATTAATATATATAGAGAGAGTAACGAAGAGAGATAGACGAAGAGAGAGAGAGAGAGAGAGATGTATAGAAAAAAGACACGAAAACAGAGAGAGAGAGAGAGAGAGAAGAGAGAAAGAAAGAGATTAATATATAGAGAGAGAGTAACGAAGAGAGATAGACGAAGAGAGAGAGAGAGAGAGAGAGAAAGGAAGAGATGTATAGAAAAAAGACACGAAAACAGAGAGAGAGATGAAGAGAGAAAGAAAGAGATTAATATATATAGAGAGAGTAACGAAGAGAGATAGACGAAGAGAGAGAGAGAGAGAGATGTATAGAAAAAAGACACGAAAACAGAGAGAGAGAGAGAGAGATGAAGAGAGAAAGAAAGAGATTAATATATAGAGAGAGAGTAACGAAGAGAGATAGACGAAGAGAGAGAGAGAGAGAGAAAGGAAGAGATGTATAGAAAAAAGACACGAAAACAGAGAGAGAGATGAAGAGAGAAAGAAATAGATTAATATATATAGAGAGAGCACGAAGAGAGATAGACGAAGAGAGAGAGAGAGAGAGAAAGGAAGAGATGTATAGAAAAAGACACGAAAACAGAGAGAGAGATGAAGAGAGAAAGAAAGAGATTAATAGATAGAGAGAGAACAAGAGAGACAGACGAAGAGAGAGAGAGATGATAGAAAAAAGACACGAAAATAGAGAGAGAGAGAGAGATGAAGAGAGAAAGAAAGAGATTAATATATATAGAGAGAGTATCAAAGAGATAGACGGAGAGAGAGAGAGAGAGAAAGGAAGAGATGTATAGAAAAAAGAGAATGAAACAGAGAGAGAGATGAAAGAGAGAAAGAAAGAGATTAATATATAGAGAGAGAGTGAATGAAAAAGAGAGACAGACGAAGAGAGAGAGAGAGAGAGAGAGAGAGAAAGGAAGAGATGAAAGAGAAAGACACGAAAACAGAGAGAGATGAAGAGAGAAAGAAAGAGATTAATATATATAGAGAGATCAGACGGAAGAGAGACAGACGAAAGAGAGAGAGAGAGAGAGAGACAGACAGAAAGACACGAAAACAGAGAGAGAGAGAGAGATGAAGAGAGAAAGAAAGAGATTAATATATAGAGAGAGAGTAATGAAGAGAAATAGATGAAGAGAGAGAGAGAGAGAAAGGAAGAGATGTAGGCAGAAAAAAAGACACGAAAACAGAGAGAGAGATGAAGAGAGAAAGAAAGAGATTAATATATATAGAGAGAGTAACGAAGAGAGATAGACGAAGAGAGAGAGAGAGAGAGACAGAAAAAGACACGAAAAAATAGAGAGAGAGATGAAATAGAAAGAAAGAGATTAATATATATAGAGAGAGTGAATGAAAAGATAGATGAAGAGAGAGAGAGAGAGAGAGAAAGGAAGAGATGGAGAGAAAAAAGACACGAAAACAGAGAGAGAGATGAAGAGAGAATGAAAGAGATTAACATAGAAAGAGAATGAAGAGAGATAGACGAAGAGAGAGAGAGAAAGGAAGAGATGTATAGAAAAAAAGACACGAAAACAAAGAGAGAGAGATGAAGAGAGAAAGAAAGAGACGGACAGTGAGTGAGTGAGAGTACGAAAGAAATAGAGGAAGAGAGAGAGAGAGAGAGAAAGAGAAAGGAAGAGACAGTGAGAAAGACACGAAACAGAGAGAGAGATGAAGAGAGAAAGAAAGAGATTAATATATATAGAAAGAGAGAGTGACGAAGAGAGATAGATGGAGAGAGAGAGAGGAAGAGAGAGATGTAGAAAAACACGAAAACAGAGAGAGAGATGAAGAGAGAAAGAAAGAGATTAATATATATAGAGAGTGTAACAAAAAGATAGATGAAGTGAGAGAGAGAGAAAGGAAGAGATGTATAAAGAAAGACACGAAAACAGAGAGAGAGATGAAGAGAGAAAGAAAGAGATTAATATATATAGAGAGAGTAACGAAGAGAGATAGACGAAGAGAGAGAGAGAGAGATGTATAGAAAAAAGACACGAAAACAGAGAGAGAGAGAGAGAGATGAAGAGAGAAAGAAAGAGATTAATATATATAGAGAGAGTAAATGAAAGAGACAGACGAAGTGAGAGAGAGAGAGAGAGAGAGAAAGAAGATGGGTAGAAAAAGACACGAAAACAGAGAGAGAGATGAAGAGAGAATGAAAGAGATTAATATATAGATATAAATGAAGATAGATGAAGAGAGAGAGAGAAAGGAAGAGATGTATAGAAAAAAGACACGAAAACAAAGAGAGAGATGAAGAGAGAAAGAAAGAGATTAATACATACACAGAGAGTAAGACCAAGAAATAGAGGAAGAGAGAGAGAGAGAGAGAGAGAAAGGAAGAGATGGAGAAAAAGACACGAAAACAGAGAGAGAGATGAAGAGAGAAAGAAAGATTAATATATATAGAGAGAGAGTGACGAAGAGAGATAGATGGAGAGAGAGAGAGGAAGAGAGAGATGTATAGAAAAACAGAAAAACAGAGAGAGAGAGATGAAGAGAGAAAGAAAGAGATTAATAGAGAGAGAGAGAAGAAAAAGAGAGATAGACGAAGTGAGAGAGAGAGAAAGGAAGAGATGTAGAAAAAAAGAGCACGAAAACAGAGAGAGAGATGAAGAGAGAGAGAAAGAGATTAACATATATAGAGAGAGTAACAAAAAGAGATAGACGAAGAGAGAGAGAGAGAAAGGAAGAGATGTATAGAAAAAAGACACGAAAACAGAGAGAGATGAAGAAAGAAAGAAAGAGATTAACATATATATAGAGAGTAACGAAGAGAGATAGACGAAGTGAGAGAGAGAGAGAAAGGAAGAAATGTATAGAAAAAACACGAAAACAGAGAGAGAGAGAGAGATGAAGAAAGAAAGAAAGAAAGAGATTAATATATATAGAGAGAGAGTGACGAAGAGAGACATACGATGAAAAAGAGACAGACGAAAAGAGATATAGAAAAAATAACGAGAGGGAAAGAGAAAAGAAAAGAAAAGAAAGAGAGAGATGAAGACAGAAAGGAGAGAGAGACGAATAGAGAAATAGACAGGACTAACAAGAGATTGCTAGATAAAGAGAGATTAATAGCGAGAGGGAGAAAGTCGATAAGAGACGAAAAAGACTGATGAAGAGAGAGACGGACAGAGAGAGACGAAGACAGAATTAGAGAGAAAGAGGGAGACGAAGATAAATAGACGAAGAGAGAGTGAGAGGGGAAGAGAAAGATGTATAGAAAAAACACGAAAGCAGATAGAGAGATAAAGAGAGAAAGAAAGAGATTAATATATATAGAGAGAGTGACGAAGAGAGACATACGATGAAAGACGAAAAGAGATTGATGAAGGGATAGACAAAGAGAGACAGACGAAGACAGAGATAGAGATACGACGAGAGAGCAAAATGAAGAGAGAGAGAGACGAAGTGAAAGAGAGAGAGAGAGGAAAAGAGAATTAGAGAAAAAGAGGGAGACGAAGAGAGATAGAAAGTGAAATGAAGAGAAAGAAAGACTAAGATAGATGAAGAGAGAGACAAATAAAGAAAGTGAGATGAAGAAAGGAAGAGAGACGAAGAAAAAGAAAGAAAAGACAGAGAGAGAGAGACGAAGAGAGATAGAGATAAAAACAACGAGAAATAGAGAGATGAATAGAGAGTGAGAAAGAGAGAGAGAAAGACAAATAAAGATAAAACGAAGAATGAGGCAGACAAAGAGAGACATAGAGAGAGTGACAAACGAAGAGACACAAGCGAAGAAAGAAAGAGGAAGAGAGAGATAGATGAAAAGAGAGAGGGATAGAGAGATGAAAAAAGAGAGAGATGAATGGAGAGAAAGACGTTCACGTTGATTTTTTGGCTTCACTCTCTTAACTAACTTCAAATGGAACGACTACAACGAATCAATATTTGCATCTACTCCTGACAGGAAATTTTCTTGTCAGAATCTATTTTACACATTTATAAATTACCATTCGTCCGAGCACTGAATACTGTTGTCATATCTTATCGTGTGAGCCTGCTAGTCATCTTGAGATTCTCGTCATAATCCAACTTGCACATTTATAAATCTACCATTCGTCAGTGCATTGAATATTGTTGCCATATGTGGTTGGGTGTTTCAGCTATTCATTTTGAGGTTATCGTCAGAATCCGTCTTGCACATTTATAAATCTACCATTCGTCTATGCATTGAATATTGTTGCCATATTTGGTTGGGTGCTTCAGCTATTCATTTTGAGGTTATCGTCAGAATCCATTTTGCACATTTATAAATCTACCATTCGTCAGTGCATGGAATACTGTTTTCATATCTGGTCTGGTGCTTCTGGTATTCATCTTGAGGTTCTCGTCAGAATCTATCTTGCTCATTTATAAATCTGCCACTCGTCTATGCATTGAATACTGTTGCCATATCTGGTGTTGTGCTTCTGCTGTTCATCTTCAGGTTCTCGTCAGAATCTATCTTGCAAATTTATACACCTACCATTCGTCCATGCTTTGAATACTGTTGTCATATCTGGTCGGGTGAGCCTGCGAGTCATCTTGAGATTTTTGCCAAAATCCAGAGTAGCATCGGCAATGTAATCGGTCCTGACTTAACAGCTGGCCTCCAGTCACTTTCGCGCCGACGTGATTTGCGTTCCCTGTGTCTTTTCTACAAATATTTTCATGGCTGCTGCTTTAACGAACTTATTTATCTGGTGGTCAGACCACATGTGTTGACGCATTTTTGTCCGTTGAAATAGTTACATCTGAACGCCTGTTCTACTCCACAGGTTTCTTTTCTCTCAATTGCCGTTTGTAAAACTCATTTCCTTTCTTGATTTTACGATAGATACAATCTTCAAAAGTTTAAATGCATTTTGAATTTCCATCTTCTATCTTCTTCAATTTGTATTCATCTCTTATCATTTCCTCGACATTTCCTTGTTTTATTTTTCTCATTGTACCCCCTTCACACCAGTGGTGACCCTGCCCTGCTTGGTTGATTATAAAAAAAAATAATAAATAATGTCACACACACATATATATTTGTAATCCAGATACAAGCCTGTATCACAGCTCACTGGTGTGGCTAGACATCTACATATCGGGATCGAAACTTCGACCGATTTGGTGACAGTCGGAGGCTCTAGTCCCTAAGCTATAGAATCATATGACGTATATAAGCGATGTATACACACTCCAATAACCGGAAAAACTCAATTCATTACTGAAGAATAATGTTATATATATATTTTAATTGGAGTAGATAGACTAAACTATCGCCCGGTTCATACTCCACCCACGTCTATTGAACAGGTGAAGAGGCTCATCCCTTTTTCCCTGTTTAGGATGTGGTTTCCGGCTTTCTCTTTTCAATCTTTTCACTCTTATGTAGCCCCCTGCACATTAGTGGCGTTACCACCTCGCTCGGGGTGATATGATTAATATATATATATATATATATATATATATATTAATTACTCATTATTCAGGGATGAAAACGCCATAATTCCTTGTAATTTTAAAAATTGCGCGTTCAAAAATTCCCTGCCACATGTGCGTTCAAAAATAAACACCGTTAAGTGCACGTTCTTTTTTAAGCTACGCCATTCAAACTTTCTAGGAACACATATCTACAGGGAAACCAGGTCGACACATACTTTTTGGATTTAAGGTCAGCAAATTTTCCCTTTCGCACTTTTATTTGTTGTATTGAGCACTTTTTTTTTAAAAAAGAAAGGCCATAGAACTCGTATTTCTAAAACTGCTAGTTCTCATCACACACACACACACACACACACACACACACACACACACACACACACACACATATATATATATATATATATATATATTAATTACTACTTCATAATATAATACATCTCTTCCCCCTCTAGCTATGAGTCAAATAACAGGACAGATTGGGTTCTATAGCCTTGGCAGTCAACCAGTCTACCGCAGAAAGCAATGGCAACCTGCTGCGGGATAATCTTCTGCCCAGTCAGTCATGTCTCTTTCAAGACATGATCGCCCAAATCGTGTATCACGTATAGCACTAAACCGACTGACTGAATATAATAGTTGGAAACATGGTTAAGGCTTATACTGGGCATAAAGTGGGGGATTGGTTTTATATTGTTATGAAGTAATAAACTAATCCCCCACTAATTACTACTTAATAATATAATACATGTCTTCCCCCTCTAGCTATGAGTTAAATAATAGGACAGATTGGGTTCTATAAACTTGGCTGGCAACCAGTCAACCACAGAAAGTAATAGCAACCTATTGCGGGATAATCTTCTGTCCAGTCAGTCATGTCTCTTTCGAGACATTATTGCCAAAAGCGTGTATCACGTATGGCACTTAACTGACTGAATGAATATAGTAGTTGGAGACATGATTAAAACTTCTACGGGGCATAAAGTGGGGTATCGGTTTTATATTGTTATGAAGTAATAAACTGATCCCCGCCTAATTACTACTTAATAATATAATACATCACTTCCCTCTCTATCTATGAGTCAAATAACAGGACAGATTGGGTTCTAAAGCCTTGGCTGGCAACCAGTCTACCGCAGAAAGCAATGGCAACCTAATGCGGGATAATCTTCTGCCCAGTCAGTCATGTCGCTTTCGAGACATGATCGCCCAAAGCGGGTATCAAGTACGCCTGAATACGTGAAAATTGTCTCTCCAATGAACTGAGACGACGTTGCCTCGATGTCTCTCTCTCTTCTTGAGCATGACATGAGGAAATATATATATATATATATATATATATATATATAGGAAGGAATATTAAAACGTTTTGAGTTTAAAAATGTGCTTTTTTGACAGTATTTGTTTATTTCTACTATTATATTTTATATTTCAGACCGCCCTCGGTCCTTCATCAGAAACAAATGATTTTAAAATTTGAATTAGTAACGTATTTCGTGAGATTTCGCGAGAGCGTCAGTGAAGAGTTTGTTTACATCACGTGACGCGTTTGTTTACATCACGTGACGCGTTTGTTTACATCACGTGACGCGTTTGTTTACATCACGTGATGCGTTTGTGGAGAGAGTTTTTGTTTTTACATCACGTGACGTTGAAAGCGACAGATTTAAAAAAAAAAATGTTTGTAAACGTAAACCTATCTTTAATAATGCTTGTCAATTTGTTTTAGATAAAACATTTTTTTAAATATATCTAAAAAAAACTTTAAAAAATATTTTTAAATGTATCTAAACAAAAGTTTAGTTATTGAAGTATTTGTAAAGATTCAAAGCACCTAAGTCCCTATTTAACCCTAGCTTGTGTGTATTTAATTTTAAAATCCAGTATTTTTCTTTCTTTCTGCGTGTGTATGTAGAACTAAAATTGGAGTCTATTAGTAAACATTTTTCTAAGGTGTGACCCGATATATATATATATATATATAGAGAGAGAGAGAGACAAAGTGAGGCAGTGTCGTTTCCATTCCATTTACTACGAGTTATGAAAGCTCTTACGACGAGCTTACTATTTAACAATGCCTATTTAATTTTTTTATAATAATTTTGTCGTCGAATTGTAAATAATATATACCCTCTCTAATATAATAAAGATCTTTGTGTATTTATTTGTGCGGATATATATATATATATATATATATATATATATATATATATATATATATATATATATATATATTAAAATACTTTAATCCAAAATGGAAAAGTAGGAAGGTAAATCCCAAGAACCTGATCCTAATTAATATTAAAAAATTTTAATATTAAAAAATGATACAGGAGGAGAGCTCAATGTAATTAAAATTACAGATCTAATGTTGAATGAACATTTCAACATGAAATCCTTAAGAGAGATCTCACGTCGCTTCAGCAACAGTCTGTCCATTTTCAAAATGAGAATAACAATAAGGTTAAAAAGAGAAATACAAAAATAAAAATAATAAAAAAAGATAAAGAAATAAAAAAATATAAAAAAAATAAATAACGGTTAAGACTTGAGAAATATACGTCACAATAAAAATTCTTTTGAAAATCAGTCTATTTTTGGTTTTTACAATTTAAGTACCTAGGAAGTGTTCTAACAGGAGATGGAAAGTGCGACACGGAGATCCGAAGGCGAATTGGCATGGCAAAGGACACATTCCAGAAGCTGAGTAAAGTACTAACACACAGGAAAATCTCACTAGAAACGAAAAAAAGAGTGCTAGACTGCTACGTGATGTCAGTTCTTCAGTACGGCTGTGAATGCTGGACAATATCATCGAAAATGAGGAAAAAACTGGAAGCGGCCGAAATGTGGTTCTACAGAAGGATGCTACGGATATCGTGGACTGAGCATACAAGCAACGACGAAGTGTTAGAAAGAATGGCAACAAAAAGGAAATTGATGCTGAGCATCAGGAAGAGACAACTGAAGTTCCTGGGACATGCAATGAGGAAGGAGAGCCTGGAGAACCTGATACTGACTGGTCAGATGGAAGGAAGGAGAGACAGAGGAAGGCAGCGGATAACATATCTGCAGAGTCTGATCAGGTGGATGACGGAACGGGGGTTGCCAGGAGCAACAGGAGCAAACATACTAAGAGCCACAAGGGATAGGGAGACGTGGAGATCCATGATCGCCTACGTCCTGAAGGGACAGGGCACATAGAAGAAGAAGAAGAAGAAATGAAGAAATGGGAAATTTGGCATGTCTCGCTTAATAAACGAAAAGGGTTAAGGAATGGGAGGACGTTAAATTGAGAATTGGGTTAAACAAAACAGAACAGAAAGGGAAGGGGCGGGATATAAAAAATGTATAGAGAAAAAATAAAGAAGGGGAAAAAAGAAAGAAAAAAGAAAAGAAAGAAAAAGGAAAAATTTCAAATAGAAACGCTCGATACGTGTCAAGCAAATTTAACTTTAAATGTTTAAAAAAGTTAAAGTTTTAGAAAAAAGAGACTTATTAGAAAAAGTATATTTCGAAGAAAAAATAGAAATAAGATTTTTAAAAAATTAATTAAGTTAGTCTAATTAAAGATATTTTTAGGTATAGACAAACTAAATAACAATTAAAGAAAAATATAAATTTTAAATATTATTATAAATTATTATTATTATAGATATAATGGCATGATAGCCCGGCGTTGCCCGGTCGTTGCCCGTGCAACTCAGAACATTTTAATAGTAGGAAAAGATGCCACTGAGAGGTGTAGATGGAAATCATTTTATTCTTGTTTCAAAATTGTTAAAAAATTCCATTAAAAATATCTATTTTGTTTTGCGAAAACCTAATTTAATGTTTTGTGTGACATTGTAAACAACATTGCGTTTGTTTTTGTTTCAAAATTACGGGGGGAAATATTTACATTTTTTGTTGACTAAATGAATTTAACATAAAAATAAAAATTATTTATTTTGTTTTACCGAAATCAGGAATAAAAAAAAATATTACGCTCTCAGTTTGAAATTTTCGAAGAATATTTAATAATGTAGACCTTTAATTTTAGAGGAAAAAGTTACATTAATGCCACACGAATTACAGACAGTTGATTTCCTGCATGAAATATTTAGCGGAAAAAAAGATTTCTTTTTTAATTTTATTTTTTGAAGTATGAAATATTAAATTTGAAAAAAAGAGACTTTAAATAAGATTATAGTTGGTGGTTAGGGTTAGGGTTAGGGTTAGGGTTAGGTAAAATTTGATGTACCTTTTGCATTACCACAAACTATAATCTTATTTAAAGTTTTATAGGTAAATGCTATGTCCTAAATTCAAAATGAAGGTTAAATACACAAAATTAGATTAATTATAAAAACTGTGCTTAAATACAAAAATATTCTATCGTTGTACAAGTAAACATTAAAGATAGGTCCAATCCCATTCCTTCCCACTCTTTACACCTTACTCTCCCCCTCTAATAAACCCAAAGAATAAAGGCCAGCCAGGCGGCCATAAAAACATATACACCATTTTTTAATATTAAATCCGTCCACAAAATTCCCGTCACTTTCATTAATCAACTATATTCACTGCCCACCCCACTTTCTTCAAAATTCTAACGGACAATTTACAAGACGTATTCCCCCACCAACATCCAAAACACAACTCACCAAATATAAGAAAAGAGACTTTCCATTCCTTTTCACACCACCTGATGAGACATTATAATTTCAATGTCGAAAAAATGTACGATTTGTAGTGGATATCTATAAAAAAACAATGTACATGTTCTAAAATATAATTTATAATTTATATATAGTCAACCGCAGACAGATCTGTTTCGCTCTATCACAGCTCATCAGTACGTTTAGACTCCGATTGCTTTTAACCTAGGATTGAAACGAGACCGAACTGGCGTCAGTCGGTGATTCTACATCTGGGATGGGCGCTCGGTAGAAGAACGCATACTTTTTAGCGTGTATATTATCATTATACACGCCTAATAGCCAGACTACTTTAATTCATTAGTGAATGAGCGAATGAGCGTACATGCCAGAGTAGCTGCTGTTTTTCAAAGTCTACCATTCTCCCAGAGTGATCAGAGTGTATGCATATATATATATATATATATATATATATATAATTCCAAGTGAAGAGGACTCAAGGTTTGTTTGTTTTTTTAGTACTCTGGCATTTATTTTATTATAAACAGTGCCCAATATAATGA
>JBBBDQ010001976.1:442500-497500 GCA_037127315.1 Ascarosepion bandense
ATAGAATGATCTATTATTAAACGTCGTACAAATGGCAACAAAGATGAGGACAATAGTCCGAATAATGTAAATACTGTAAATACAACCTCATCTCAGAAATATAGACAAATAGAATGATCTATTATTAAACGTCGTACAAATGGCAACAAAGATGAGGACAATATTCCGAATAATGTAAATACTGCCTCATCTCAGAAATATAGACAAATACAATGATCTATTATTAAACGTCGTACAAATGGCAACAAAGATGAGGACAATAGTCCGAATAATGTAAATACTGTAAATACTACCTCATCTCAGAAATATAGACGAATAGAATGATCTATTATTAAACGTCGTACAAATGGCGACAAAGTTGAGGACAATAGTCCGAATAATGTAAATACTGTAAATACTACCTCATCTCGGAAATATAGACAAATAGAATGATCTATTATTGAACGTCGTGCAAATGGCAACAAAGATGAGGACAATAGTCCGAATAATGTAAATACTGTAAATACTAGCTCATCTCAGAAATATAGACAAATTGAATGATCTATTATTAAACGTCGTACAAATGGCAACAAAGATGAGGACAATAGTCCGAATAATGTAAATACTGTAAATACTAACTCATCTCAGAAATATAGACAAATAGAATGATCTATTATTAAACGTCGTACAAATGGCGACAAAGATGAGGACAATAGTCCGAATAATGCAAATACTGCCTCATCTCAGAAATATAGACAAATAGAATGATCTATTATTAAAAGTCGTAAAAATGGCAACAAAGATGAGGACAGTAGTCCGAACAATGTATATACTGTAAATACTACCTCATCTCAGAAATATAGACAAATAGAATGATCTATTATTAAACGTCGTACAAATGGCGACAAAGATGAGGACAATAGTCCGAATAATGTAAATACTGTAAATACTACCTCATCTCAGAAATATAGACAAATAGAATGATCTATTATTAAACGTCGTACAAATGGCAACAAAGATGAGGACAATAGTCCGAATAATGTAAATACTGTAAATACTACCTCATCTCAGAAATATAGACAAATAGAATGATCTATTATTAAACGTCGTACAAATGGCAACAAAGATGAGGACAATAGTCCGAATAATGTAAATACTGTAAATACAACCTCATCTCAGAAATATAGACAAATAGAATGATCTATTATTAAACGTCGTACAAATGGCAACAAAGATGAGGACAATATTCCGAATAATGTAAATACTGCCTCATCTCAGAAATATAGACAAATAGAATGATCTATTATTAAACGTCGTACAAATGGCAACAAAGATGAGGACAATAGTCCGAATAATGTAAATACTGTAAATACTACCTCATCTCAGAAATATAGACGAATAGAATGATCTATTATTAAACGTCGTACAAATGGCGACAAAGTTGAGGACAATAGTCCGAATAATGTAAATACTGTAAATACTACCTCATCTCGGAAATATAGACAAATAGAATGATCTATTATTAAACGTCGTGCAAATGGCAACAAAGATGAGGACAATAGTCCGAATAATGTAAATACTGTAAATACTACCTCATCTCTGAAATATAGACAAATAGAATGATCTATTATTAAACGTCGTACAAATGGCAACAAAGATGAGGACAATAGTCCGAATAATGTAAATACTGTAAATACTAACTCATCTCAGAAATATAGACAAATAGAATGATCTATTATTAAACGTCGTACAAATGGCGACAAAGATGAGGACAATAGTCCGAATAATGCAAATACTGCCTCATCTCAGAAATATAGACAAATAGAATGATCTATTATTAAACGTCGTAAAAATGGCAACAAAGATGAGGACAGTAGTCCGAACAATGTATATACTGTAAATACTACCTCATCTCAGAAATATAGACAAATAGAATGATCTATTATTAAACGTCGTACAAATGGCGACAAAGATGAGGACAATAGTCCGAATAATGTAAATACTGTAAATACTACCTCATCTCAGAAATATAGACAAATAGAATGATCTATTATTAAACGTCGTACAAATGGCAACAAAGATGAGGACAATAGTCCGAATAATGTAAATACTGTAAATACTACCTCATCTCAGAAATATAGACAAATAGAATGATCTATTATTAAACGTCGTACAAATGGCAACAAAGATGAGGACAATAGTCCGAATAATGTAAATACTGTAAATACTACCTCATCTCAGAAATATAGACAAATAGAATGATCTATTATTAAACGTCGTACAAATGGCGACAAAGATGAGGACAATAGTCCGAATAATGTAAATACTGTAAATACTACCTCATCTCAGAAATATAGACAAATAGAATGATCTATTATTAAACGTCGTGCAAATGGCAACAAAGATGAGGACAATAGTCCGAATAATGTAAATACTGTAAATACTACCACATCTCAGAAATATAGACAATTAGAATGATCTATTATTAAACGTCGTACAAATGGCAACAAAGATGAGGACAATAGTCCAAATAATGTAAATACTGTAAATACTAGCTCATCTCAGAAATATAGACAAATTGAATGATCTATTATTAAACGTCGTACAAATGGCAACAAAGATGAGGACAATAGTCCGAATAATGTAAATACTGTAAATACTACCTCATCTCAGAAATATAGACAAATAGAATGATCTATTATTAAACGTCGTACAAATGGCAACAAAGATGAGGACAATAGTCCGAATAATGTAAATACTGCCTCATCTCAGAAATATAGACAAATAGAGTCATCTATTATTAAACGTCGTACAAATGGCAACAAAGATGAGGACAATAGTCCGAATAATGTAAATACTGTAAATACTACCTCATCTCAGAAATATAGACAAATAGAATGATCTATTATTAAACGTCGTACAAATGGCGACAAAGATGAGGACAATAGTCCGAATAATGTAAATACTGTAAATACTACCTCATCTCGGAAATATAGACAAATAGAATGATCTATTATTAAACGTCGTACAAATGGCGACAAAGATGAGGACAATAGTTCGAATAATGTAAATACTGCCTCATCTCAGAAATATAGACAAATAGAATGATCTATTATTAAACGTCGTACAAATGGCAACAAAGTTGAGGACAATAGTCCGAATAATGTAAATACTTTAAATACTACCTCATCTCAGAAATATAGACAAATAGAATGATCTATTATTAAACGTCGTACAAATGGCAACAAAGATGAGGACAATAGTCCGAATAATGTAAATACTGTAAATACTACCTCATCTCAGAAATATAGATAAATACTATGTCATTGTTTTATCTAGCGTCAATAAAAGGAAAACGATAGATTTATAAAGTTATCTATTTGCACTTATCTTATCACATATATATTTACCCACCACTGTGCAAATTAACTGAAACAAAACGAATAATTTCTTCCGATGATCTTTCACACTTTTTCTGATCCCGAATACGTCGTCTCTCTGCTTTTTTTTTTTTTGCTTTTCCGACTGCATTTTGTTTTACTTTGCCTTGACAAATCCAGTTTTTTCTTTGTCTTGATTAAACGAGTGAGAGTTGAAATGCTAACACTAGCAACATCAACAATCTCTCTGTAAGGTTTGCTAGTGTGTTCGTGCAGCGTTACAATTTTTGTCCGTTTCACTGGAGTAATGTTCATTATAAACAATGGCCATATGACAACTAACCGACAGTCGAGACAATAGTGTCTGGGCGTGATATTCATTGATTCTAGCACACATAAATTTACTACTTCTCTATATAGGAAACCAACTAGCATAACTTCGTGTCTTCTTAATAATAGTGAATGCCCCCAACGATATAAGTTAGATGTTATAAAAAACTTACTTCAACGCACAGAAATGATATCTTCTTCCAAATATATATTTTATAAAGAATTACACAACATTAAGCAAACACTAGTCAATAATGGATTTCCTAACTCCGTTATTGATCAACAAATTAAAATGTATCTCAACAAAATTAACAATAGCTCTAACAATAATGATAATATTAATAATAATGGTTTACATCAAAATAAACATGACACTATTAACTTATACTATTGCAACCAAATACATAATAATTATAAACAAGATGAAAAAACTCTCAAAAACATAATACGTAGAAATGTTAAACCAGTGGAAAGTAATAATCAAATTAAACTCATTATATTTTATAAAAAGTTTAAAACAATTGACCTCATAGTCTATAATAACCCAACAGGCACTAAACTAAATTCTTTACAAAAAACCAATGTAGTGTACCAATTTACATGCCCATTCAGAGATTGCATCTCTGATACTAATCAAAAACCTAGTACATATATTGGTTTTACTACAACCACGCTCTCCCGTAGACTTACATGTCATCTTTCTGATCAGAGTACAATTAAACAACATTTCTCTGAAAAACATAAACATGTAGGTAATATCAGACAGATTTTGGTCAACAATACGGTGATCCTTACTCATACACACAGTAAGAGGAACCTGCAGATATTGGAGGCCATGTGCATCAAATCAAAACAATCAACACTCAATAAAATCAACTTTAAAACAGGAAATAACATATTACATTGCATTTGACTAGATGGTTTTGTTGTCATTTCGCGCTATCCCGCGGTGTGACGTCATAAAACCGCATCGCAAACTTAAGAACTGCGTTTATTATTTTTGGTAACTATTGCCGTTGCCAAACGGAGTTTTATGTCAACACAAAATAAAATCGTCGGTGATGGTGGATTTTATAATATTTCAGTTTGAACGACCTCTCTGAAGATGGCTCATGTGAGCCGAAAGCTTAGAAGAAAACCAATAAATAATTATCCAAATGTTGGAGAATGTTTGTCTTTATTTTCAACTGAAATTAAAGCCAAAATACGTCGTTTAGAACGGCTCATGATTAAACATAATAGACATTCATTGTCTCTTATATTTAATAGCATATGTTTAGAAAATTACTTGCTGCCTCGATATACTATATATATATATATATATATATATATATATATATATATATATATATATAGGACAACTAATCGACAATCGAGACTATAGTGTCTGGGAGTAAATAAACATCTGATGCAATCACGGATGACGCAATATTTATCAAGGCCAAATTTCATCAAAATATACTTCCTGTGGAACTCCCTTCCACAAGTCTGCTTTCCCGACAGCTACAATCTCCAGGTGTTTAAATGTAGGGTCAATAGACGCCTCCTATCACACTAACTCCCAATTATTCTCAGAACACTCTCATCTACCCAACCTTCATTCTCGGTATCCTTACCCGCCTATCACCCACCCTCTGACATTTCCTATATTTAATCATCCTTTCTCCACTCTATGTAGCCCCCTGCGCAGTAGTGGCAGTGACATGCCTTGCTCGGGGTGAAACGCTTATAAAAAAAAAAATTACTGCACAACACTTCAAACTACTTCATTTGAGAAAAAGAAAAAAAGTAACAATTCGATTACACCCTGTTACTCCAGTCGTTTAAAAAGAATGAAAGAAAACTAAAACAGTTGGTTCAATTAATTTGAACAATGTTATATATACACAACCGGCCATAATTATGGGACAATCCTAGTTTTTATAAAAAAAAAAAAAAAAAATAGTGTTTATTGCCAAGTGGATACTTTAAATGAAAATATAATGGTGCTTTTGTTAATACTGCATCAAATAAACTCTTCTCTTTTTGTGCTCTCTTCCCCATGCTAGTCTCTTCTTATTTTCTGGCCAAAGCAAAGGCTTCCTGGCGGCCTTGTGAAATTTTTCAAAGCAATAATAAAAAAAACCGTTTTATTTTCATATAGAATTATCCACTCGGCAATACATATTTTTTTAAAACTGGTGTGGCCTAATAATTATGGCCGGTGGTAGTGTATATATATATATATATATATATAAACTTATTTATAAATGGAACTTGTGTGTGTGTGTGTGTGTGTGTGTGTGTGTGTGTGTGTGTGTGTGTGTGTGTCTGTTACCTATAGACTCCGAAACGGCTGGACCGATTTTCTTGAAAATTTACACAGTTCTACTATAAGCGTCTGCGAGTGTACTTAGCTAGGTTTTGTGTCGAGGTACCCACCGATAAATATCGAAAATAGATAATCGAAAAAATTGGGTTATAGAAGAAGTGGTCCAAATTTTAATCAATTTTGATACACTCATAGACAAAGACATAAGAAACGATATTCAGAAGTTTCAAGGTTGCAGTTCTTACATTAGTGCAGAAAATCGATAATATATATATATATATATATATATATATATATATATATATATATATATATAAAAGGCAAGATGTTTGTGTGTGTGTCTGTTTATCTGTCTGTATGTCCTTTATACAAATCCACAATTTTTATCCGATTCTCACCAAACTTCACACAAATATTCTTTAGGTTGAGTCTGAGCTCCAGGACCATGAATTAGTTTAAAGGTTTCATTACACCTGAGCAACGCCGGGCTATGCTGCTAGTATATATATATATATATGAGATTATAACTATACTAGTGTACTAGTGTCGAAAAACCTTCCACGAATCTACAAAGAAGGAAAAAAACGGTTTTAAAAAAAGAAAGAGCTAAGTACATGAACATCAGTCAAAAGGGTTCGGACCGAGTTAGCACGTAACCCAAAGTAAAAAAACCCGATACTTGTAATCAACTAACAAAAAGTGCTTAATACTTAGGTAGGGCGGAATAAGTAAAAAATACGTAGCGAGTCAGACAGGCCTACCTAGGTTTAACCGAAACGGATCGTCAGGGAAAGCTGGCTAACGAAGAAAGAAAGAAACGACATGTATAAAGGAAATTCAGTCAACCCACGTGACCAAGAAAGAAGACACCAAACACAAATAGGGGAGAACTGTATTATAGAAAACAAATTTAATTTCATATATTTAAAAAAGAAATTTTTTTAAAGATTAGGGAATGCAATGACGAAAAAAAAAAAAACCGAAAAACCAAAACCAAAAATGATACAAACCCACCAGAAGCAAACTTAATCCGAATGTCAAGGCTTTTTCTATGCCTAAATTTATTTAATATTTCAGTTTTGTAATTCAATATAGTATTGGTTTGTTTATTCGAAGCTATGGCAAGTTTTTCCTCTACACACAACCTATGGCCGGCTTTAAAATTCTCTGGCCGGATTTATATTTAGCACATCTCTTTAGTACTTCCCATTTCAAAATAGGGTCTATATTAAGCTCTTGTTTAATGGACGACACATAAATTGAATCTCCTTTATACATGTCGTTTATATATATATATATATATATATATATATATATATATATATATATATATAGTCATCCACAGACAGATCTGTTTCGCTGTATCACAGACAATCAGTACGATTAGACTCCGATTGCTTTTTAACCCAAGATTGAAACCCGACCGATTTGGCGTCAGTCGGCGATTCTACCTCTGGGTTATGGGCGCTCGGTAGAAGAAGGCAGACTTTTTAGCGTGTATATTATCATTATACACTCCCAATAGCCAGAGTGCTCTAATTCATTACTGAATGAGCGATGCGTACATGCCAGAGTAGCTACTGTTTTACAAAGTCTACTATTCTTCCAGAGTGCTCAATCAGGGTGTGAGAGCGTAAATAGTCATCTTTGTAGATTCATCCGCAGACAGATCTGTTTCGCTCTATCACAGCTCATCAGTACGGTTAGACTCCGATTGCTTTTAACCCCGGATTGAAACCCGACCGAATTGGCGTCAGTCGGCGATTATACCTCTGGGCTATGGGCGTTCGGTAGAAGAAGGCAGACGTTTTAGCGTATACATTATCATTATACACGCCCAATAGCTAGAGTGCTCTAATTCATTACGGAATGAGGAATTACAAAAATGTGAAAGAACACGTAGATAAAAATCCCACTGTTCAAGCATCTACTTTTATAAAGAGTGCTCAATACAGAGTAGAGCTTAATATTGTAATTTTGTTATTACAATGGTTTATAAAAGCATAATATCACTACATAAAAATTTTTATGTTTCAAAACAAAATTGTTCTGCTTCGGGTGATTTGTTAAAATAAATGGTGAAAATGATTTATTTTTAAAATATAAGATGAATTCATGGCAATTTAGAAATTTAGGGTGTGGTAGTTGGATAAAATCCATTCAGTCAGTTAAGTGCCATACGTGATACACGCTTGGGCGATCATGTCTCGAAAGAGACATGACTGACTGGGCAGAAGATTATCCCGCAGTAGTTTGCCATTGCTTTCTGCGGTAGACTGGTTGCCGACCAAGGCTATCGAACCCAATCTGTCCTGCTATTTAACCCATAACTGGAAGGAAGAGATGGATTAATACCTTTCCCAAGGGTATTTGCGCGTAAGTGAATACAATGGATTACAAATGGAATTTGAACAGGTGTGTCAATATTGTTATTTTAAAAATAATTCATTTTCACCAGAACTAAACAAAGTTTTCAATAGGAATACAATCAAACTAAGTTAACCTATACTTGTAATTTAGAAAGTTTCATAAAGAAACTTAGATAGCACTGTACAAAACAAGATCGCTAATAATGAATGTAACTGCAGGGACAAAAATAAATGCCAACCTCAAGGAATTTGTAATACAAAAGAAGCTAAAAGGAAAAAGTACATGACTTAAATGGCCAAAACAAAATATATTTGGGCTCAATCAAAGATACTTTTAAGACCAGATGGTCCAATCACAGGTCTACACTTAAAATAGAAAACCTAAAAAATTGTACAAAATTGACTAGCCACGTGTGGAAATTAAAATCAAAATATGGAAAAGACCCAGACATAACGTGGAGTATAGTGAAAACAGCCAAACCTTACAACGGTGGCAAAATATGTAGACTGTGCCAAGAAGAAAAGTTAGAGATTATGCTATTCCGAAACACAAACAAACTATTGACTAAAAGAAGAAAAAATTATGACGAACTGTAACTATACTAAAAAGACCTAATTCGTTCATACAACCATGGGTGAAAACGTTATAATTCTTGTAATTTTAAAAATTGCGCGTTCAAAAATTCCCCGTTACGTGACAGTTAAAAAAAAATTACCGTTACCTGAGCGTTCTTAAAAATCGGTAAACGGTAAAATCAGTTATTACAAATTGCCTGAAGACACCACATGGTAGAAACCTAGGTCGCGTAAAAACTCGTTTACAAATGGAAAATCTGGCCTTCTACGCAAGTTGCGGAGCTATGGTATAACTGGACAATTGTTTGACTTTTTCCAGTCATTCCTTTCAAATCACACAATGAAGGTAGTATTAAACGGACATGCCTCCCAAAACTACCATACGAACGCGGGTGTCCCTCAAGGCTCTA
Source organism: Ascarosepion bandense (assembly GCA_037127315.1). Taxonomy (NCBI): domain Eukaryota; kingdom Metazoa; phylum Mollusca; class Cephalopoda; order Sepiida; family Sepiidae; genus Ascarosepion; species Ascarosepion bandense. The sequence goes on from JBBBDQ010001976.1 coordinate 451,856, forward strand.
TTCTAGTTCCTACGCTTTTTCTGATCTATATTAACGATCTTCCCGATGTTATAAGGTCCCAAGTAGGCATATACGCTGACAACACCACCGTTTACTCTCGCCTCGATCAAAAATCTGCTGAGGTTGACAAAGCGAACCTCGCTGCCGAGCTTGAGAAGGACTTCCAATCCGTGGTGGACTAGGGAAAGAAATGGATCGTAAATTGTAATGCTTCCAAAACGAAGTTGCTATCTATTAACCATCACATACAATCGCTCCTAACCCACCCATTAGCATGGAACAGGCTAGCCTACCTGAGAGTATAACACTACGCCTCCTTGACCTCACACTCTCAGCGGACCTCAAGTAGAATGACTATATCGAATCCATTGCTAAGTCCGCTGCCAAGAAGGTCGGTTCATTGTGCAGGGCCAGGAAGTTTTTCCCGTCTGAGTACATCCTGCACGTATATAAATCTACCATCCGCCCGTGTATTGAATACTGCTGCCACATCTGGTCAGGTGCTCCTGCTATTCACCTCGGGGTTCTTGACAAAATCTAACAGAGAATCTGCAATGTGATAGATACCGACTTAGCAGCTCGGCTGCAGCCACTATCTCACCGGCGTGATGTGGCTTCCCTGTGCCTGTTCTGTAAATATTTTCAAGGCTTCTTCTCCGATGAACATAAATCACTGGTACTTCCTAGGTATGGATTTACAGGAGCTACTAGATTAGCAACTAGGTCCCACCCTTTATAGTGAAACCGATATAGTGTAACCGTAATTTCTACTCTAACAGCGTCTTTTCACGCACTTGCTACCTGTGGAATTCGCTTGCATATACTTGCTTCCCCGACAGCTACAATGTCCAGGAATTTAAATGTAAGGTCAAAAGACATCTCCTATCTCACTAACTCGCATCCATTCTCACAAGCTCTTTTTCCATCTACTCCACTCCCATCCTCGGTATCCTCATCCGTTTATTACCCTCCTTCTGACATTTCCTATAACTAACCCCTCTTTCTCATCACTTTCCTCATATGTAACCTCCTGCGCAACAGTGGTAGTAGAATGCCTTGCTTCGAGTGAGATGATATATATATATATATATATATATATATATATATATAACACGTCCTATATATATATATATATATATATATATATATATATATTTTAATCATCTCACTCGAAGCAAGGCATTCTACTGCCACTGTTGTGCAGGGGGTTACATATATATATAAGGACGTGTTATATATATATATATATATATATATATATATATATATATAACACGTCCTTATATATATATATATATTAATTTTGAGATGATTAAAATATATATATATATATATATATATATATATCAAGACGTGTTATATATATATATATATATATATATATATAACATCTTTCATATTCCATTAATGATAGGTACCAAATCAATGACAATTAACAGGCAGACAGAGAGAGTCAAGAAGAGTAAGAGAAATGGAAGAGAGAGAAAGATAGATAGATAGATAGATAGATAGATAGATAGATAGATAGATAGAGAGAGAGAGAGAGAGAGAGAGAGATTTTCCAATGAACCGACGCCATTTTTTCCTAGCTCACTAATAAAATTAAATAGGTTCAACAAATTCAGTGAAGGATGGAACTTGCGTAAATAAAATTCTTCTTTGTTTGCCGACGCCGAAGAAATAAAATAAAATAAAATAAAATAAAATAAAAAAATGCATGTCATAATAACAGCACTCAACTGAACAACCACCGCCCTGTCCGCCATGTCTTTCTCCGCCCCGCCTCGTAATTGTTTTGCACTGCAACAAATTACGTACGGTTCAACAAGTAGCGCACACATTTTCTTACATTATTATTATTATTATTATTATTATTATTATTATTATTATTATTATTAGTAGTAGTAGTAGTAGTAGTAGTAGTAGTATTAGTATTAGCAGTAGTAGAAGTATTTATGTGGTTGCAACAATTGACACTAATTTGTCATTGTTATTTTGCGAGACGCCAATGGGGGTCGGTATATATAATTCATTAAAATCGAATATTTGTAAGAATGTTACTAGGAGGAGAATATGACCCTGTCATTGTGGGCCACATGGGCTCCTGTAGTTCGATACACATCCTGTCCGGGCAGGGTGTTAGGAACCTGGGAGAGAGAATGAGTCATTTAGTACAGGGGCTTGTTAATAAGCACTATTGTTATTGATGATATGCATGTCCTGCGACGAAGATATGGTTTAATGGTCGTCAAGGATATATTGGTTACGGGCGGTGAGAGAGTTTATATATGTCTATCTGCGGACAACTGAGGTAGATAGCAAGATAAATAAAGATTAAGCGAATTAGATAAATAGATAGAATGATAGAAGATACGAACACAGAAATAGATAGATAGATAGATAGATAGATAGATAGATAGATAGATAGATAGATAATGAACAGGCTGAGATAGATAGATAGATAGATAGATAGATAGATAGATAGATAGATATGAACAGTAGAATATATAGACAAACATATCAGTAGCAAATAAGCAGACAGACAGACAGGCAGATAGATAGATAGATAGATAGATAGATAGATAGATAGATAGATAGATAGATAGATAGATAGATAGATATAAACAGATATAGATAGATAGATAGATAGATAGATAGATAGATAGATAGATAGATAGATTATTATTGGACAGAGATATCTATCTAAACTTATTTATGAATGGAACTTTGTCTGTGTGTGTGTGTGCGTGTGTGAGTGTCCATTACCTATAGATACCGAAACGGCTGAACCGGTTTTCTTGAAAATTTACACAGTTGTACTATAAGCGTCTGCGAGTATTCTTAGCTAGGTTTTATGTCGAGGTACCCCCGATAAATATCGGAAATCGATAATCGAAAAAATTGGGTCATAGAAGGCGTGGTCCGATTTTAATCAAATCTGATACACCCATAGACAAAGACATAAGAAACGATATTCAGAATTTTCAAGGTTGCAGTTCTTACCATAGTGCAGAAAATCGATAATATATATATCTGTATAAGTCAAGATGTGTATGTGTCTGTTTATCTGCCTGTATGTCTGTATTTTTTTCAGCCCTTTTATTTTAGTTTTTGCTTCAGGTTTGGTTCTAAGGAGGTATAATTGTAGTTCTTTTCTCAGCCATGATATCATTTACTCAGAGGACTTATTTAGCCTTCAAAATTCAGTTTAAGACGAAAAAACTTATTTGATATCGATACCAGGAAATAAAATTTTGATTTACTTCCATTCATTTTCCTTTCAGTCTACGGTTTCGCTTTAACTGGAAATTATTGCTTTTTAGTCTTTAGTGCCAACGTTCAAAGAGTCTGAGCTCCAGGACCATGGATTAGTTTTTAAGCTTTTATTACACCCGAGCAACGCCGGGCTATACTGCTAGTTTCTTAATAAATCAGTTTTATAATCATTAAGCGATTTGCCTAAATATTTCCTACAGTAAATATACCAATTATTAAGAGGCAGAGATATTTCTTACAAAATAAACATTGAACTATTTGCCTACATATTACATGAACTCAAAATGTATCAACTATTACGAGGCGTAGATATTTCTTATGACAACTCTCCCATAATCCTTGAGCCATTTGCGTGCACATTTCATGCACTAAATGTATCAACTATTCTGGATCAGGATGTGCGTTGGGGAAGTGAATATCGGCTCGGAAAGACAAATTGAGGAGCCGAGTTCGAATTCTACTTGGATTCCTTGCATTCATTTACCTTGGGAAAGGTACTGATACGTCCCTTCCCTCCAGTTATGAGTTAAATAACAAGACAGATTGGGTTCTATAGCCTTGGCTGGCAACCAGTCTTACCGCTGAAAATAATGACAAGCCACTGCGGGATAATCTTCTGCCCAGCCAGTCATGTTTCTTTCGAGACATGATCGCCCAAAGTGTGTGTCACGTATGGCACTTAACTGAATGACTGAATATAATAGTTGGAGAATGATTAAGGCTTCTACTGGGCATAAAGTGGGGGATCGGTTTTCTATTGTTATAAAGTAATAAACTCATCCCCCACTAATTACTACTTAATAATATAATACATTTCTTTCCCCTCTAGCTATGAGTCAAATAACAGGACAGATTGGGTTCTATAGCCTTGGCTGGCAAGCAGTCTACTGCTGAAAAAAATGGCAAGCCACTGCGTGATAATCTTCTGCTCAGTTAGTCATGATTCTTTCGAGACATGATCGTCCAAGCGTGTATCACGTATGGCACTCAAATGACTGTTTGAATATAATAATTGGAGACATGATTAAGGCTTATACTGGACATAAAGTGCGGGATCAGTTTTCTATTGTTATGAAGTAATAAACTGATCCCCCACTTATTACCAGTTAATATAATACATTTCTCCCCACCTCTAGCTATGAGTCAAACAACAGAACAGATTGGGTTTTATAGCCTAGGCTGGCAACCAGTCTACTGCAGAAAGAAATGGCAAACTACTGCGGGATAATCTCCCCACTCAGTCATGTCTCTTTCGAGAAATCATCGCCCAAGCGTGTATCACGTATGGCACTTAACTGACTGATTACAGGACAAAGAATATTGCTAATTGCTATATTATTATTATTATTATTATTATTATTATTATTATTATTATTATGTCATTTTTCATCATATTTCGATTTCTGCTTTGGTCTCACTACCAACCAAATCTGCAAGAAGACCTAAGGCAGGTCGTGGCGTGTTGTCATGGCCCATTTCATGTTTTTCTATCTTCCCTATCATCCCCAGCATTACATAGATAACGTTTTCCTTAGTGTGTGGGCTGTACTTAATCAGACAATTTTTTGTATATCTCTTAAGCTGGGGTTTCCAGGGATTCTTTCAATGTGTTGTTTTGTTCCATTTTTTATCATTCCAAGTTCACCTATTATCACTGGCACGATTCTTGTTTTCAATTTCCACATTTTTTCTATTTCAATTTCCAGGTCTTTATATTTTGACAGTTTTTCAAATTCCTTGATTGCTATGTTACAATTCGCTGGACAAGCCATATCAATTAATAGACAAGTTTTCTGTTTTTGGTTTTTAACAATGTCTGGCCTGTTTGCTTCAATTTTTCTGTCTGTGTAGATCGTGTAATCCCATAGCATGGTTACATCTTCTATTTCTGTAACCGGTGCTGGGTGATATTCTTACCAGTGTTTGTTTACAGATTTTCCATAGTGTTTGCACATTGTCCAATGTAAATATTGCCCCACTCTATCGTGGCGATTTTTATATTCATTTGGGGCAAGTGCAGAACATCCTGAGATTAGATGGTCTACTGTTTCTTGGTGTTTATCACAAAACCTGCATTTTGGATCCATATTATTATGCATAATATTTGCCCGAAAGTTTCTAGTGAAAAGACTTTGGTCTTGTGCTGCAAGAATAAAGCCTTCAGTTTCAGACTTTAATCCAGATGCACGTAACAATCGATGAGTATTAACTTTGTCAACATTGGATTTATTGGCACGTTCTGGATATTGGCCATGCAGAGGTTTGTCTTGCCAGCGCTGTTTCATCTTTTCAAGAGCTTTATCTTTGGCTTTCATTTTCATATTTTTTGCCGAAATAGTTGGTTCTTGGCTTCTGTTTTGCTTTTCTACAGGATCTACTAAATGTACATCTTGTTTGTATTTACTGCCTTCTTTTATTATTGAATATTTTTTCTTTCTTTCTTCATGTTGCCTTACTAATTGTATCATCCAATCCTTTGTTGTTTCTATGTATATTAGTAAGCCAATTGTTGTTGTCTTGTATGACAATTCCAGCTGAATAAGACCTCTTCCACCTTCTTTACGGGGTATGTATAGACGGTCTACATCAGCCTTTGGATGATGCATCTTATGCTTAGAAAGAAGCGACTACGACTGACTTGTCGATCGGCTGCTCGGCACACTCGACAACGTAGATGCCACCATTACTTTACATCGTAATGGAATAGTCCATTATAGCCGAATAGGTGCGGGCGTCCCAACATATATATATATATATATATATATATATATATATATGAATGTGTGTGTATAAAAGTCTACTTAAAAGCATAAATAATTTTGGAGTTCATAGAGGGATGCCATTAAATCGATCTGTCCTCCGAGAGATTTGATTGTATTATTTACCTTTACTTCATTCAAATTTGCATTAAATTATCGGAAATATTCTTAATAGCTCAATTTTATTTTTTTTTTTTTTTAAATGTACGCCTGGTGTGATTTTCTACAAACATCAGCAGGTTTTGCTCTAAGCATTCATCAAACAAAATTAATCGTCTGCAACTGATTGACTAACTCTGTTTAAAAACGGAAAGCATCTGGAAAAGAGTAAATGATTTGTCGGGTTATCGACCTAAACCTGCTCAAATCGAATTAACAGCACTTTGTTGTTCTTTATCGCACGATCTAGTCTTGCCTAGGCGATTATGTCTCTTTCGGTGCGAAACGAGAAATCGGAGAGCCGAGTTCGAATTCAAGTTGAACTCATTGCATTCACTTACGCGCAAACGCCATTGTGAAAGTTATGAATCAGTCATTTCTCCCTCCATTTATGGATTAAATAGCAAGGCAGATTGGATTCAATAGTTTTGGTCGGAAACCAGTCTACCGTAGAATGTAACTTGCAACCTACTGCGAGAAATTCTTCTACCCAGTCAGTCATGTCTCTCTCGAGACATGATCGCCCACGCGTGTATCACGTATGGCACTTAACTGACTGACTGAATGACGGTAAGAGGAGCAGATGAAAATAGGAAATAATAGATTAGTAACCAGTCTACCGCAGAAGTTATGGCACCCTACTGTAGGAAAATCTTCTGCCCAGTCATTCATGTCTCTTTCGAGACATGATCGCCCAAGCGTGTATGACTCACTGGGAAGAAGATTATCCCGCAGTAGGTTGCCATTACTTTCTGTGGTAGACTGGTTGCCAACCAAGGCTATAGAACCCAATCTATTATTTCATATTTTCATCTGCTCTTCTTACCTTCATTCAGCCAGTCAGTTAAGTGCCATACGTGATACACGCTTGGGCGATCATGTCTCGAAAGAGACATGACTGACTGGGCAGAAGGTTTTCCAGCAGTAGGTTGCCATTAGATAGGGTTTTAAGGTATTTTTAATGTTTGGTTATACGACAAATGATCACTGATTGCTCTTTTAGGGAGACCGAGATTGAGTTTGAGTTTTGTTTAACGGCATATCAACACCTCTGTGGGTTATTTAATGCCAAAAAGGTGTGGGGGGGTTAAGGTATCTTTTTAATGTTTGGTTATATTGAGAAGATTGATTTAGTCAGATTTTCATTAAAATTTTTTGTTTTCATTCCTTTTTATTTCAGAAAACTGAAAATGTCTTCTAGTTTTGTATTCAAAAATGTTTTGCTGAGAATTTTTTTCCTTCAAAAATGTGTTATGGCAATAATTTTTCTTCAAAATGTATTGTTAGTAATATTTTTTCCTTCAAAAATGTATATTTTTCTATAAAAGTATATTTTTATGTATATATTTCTATAAATTCTATTTTTATATTTTTATAGTGATTTAACCCCAGTTTGGGGGTTAACTATTTGCCCATAGCTGGGACCCTAACAGGTGCTACCACTTCGGGTCATAGAAAAGCAAAGCCAGTTTCGTCTTTAATATTCACCATTATGAACTTTCAAAACCTCACTGAAGATGAAGCGTCAATCGAAGCGATTTTGGCGTTTATGGTTAAATTTAGACTATTTCTTCAATTCTAAGATTCGTACGAAATGCGTCAATGCCTAAAAAATTGTTCATTTATTTATTTATTTATTTATGTACCTAATTACGTTAACAGTAGAGAGCATTTCCTTTGCAGGAGAGGGACGGGGTGAGATGTTATCTGTTTTTTTTTTATTTCGGATAATTTATTTTGAAGACGTTCGGTCTTTTTCATTTCTTCCTTTTAATTTTTTTAATCAATTTTTGGAAAAACATTCTTGAACTCGTATTTGTTTTTTGTTTGTTTATCGTTATTCTCGTGAATTTCCAGACTTAAGTTATTTTTAATTCGCAAACCATTCTTTCTTTCCGTCTCACTCTCTCTCTCTCTCTCTCTGTTTCTTCCTCTCTTACTATCTTTCTGTGTTTGTTTCTTTCTCTCTTTTTCTTTCGTTCTTATTTCAGTTTATCTCTCCATTTCTTTCTCATTTCACGGCTTTTCTTTCTTTCTCAATCTTTCTTTCACGCTTTCTTTCTTTCTTTCACATTTTGTTTTCTTTCTTGGGGTTCGTATATTCTCTGACTGTTTCTTTCTTTCTGTCTTTCTTTCTTTCTTCTCTATGTATCCATTCTTTCTTTCTTTCTTTCTTTCTTCACTATGTATCCATTCTTTCTTTCTTTCTTTCTTTCTTTCTCTTCTATGCATCCATTCTTTCTTTCTTTCTTTTTTTCTTTTTTTTCTTTCTTTCTTTCTTATTTCGTTTTCTTTCTTGGGGTTCGTATATTCTTTGACTGTTTCTTTCTTTCTTTCTTTCTTTCTTTCTTTCTTTCTTTCTTCTCTATGTATCCATTCTTTCTTTCTTTCTTTGTTTGTTTCTTTCTTTGTTTGTTTCTTTCTTTCTTTCTTTCTATGCATCCATTCTTTCTTTCTTTTTTTCTTTTTTTCTTTCTTTCTTTCTTATTTCGTTTTCTTTCTTGGGGTTCGTATATTCTCTGACTGTTTCTTTCTTTCTTTCTTTCTTTCTTTCTTTCTTTCTTTCTTTCTTTCTTTCTTTCTTTCTTTCTCCTCTATGTATCCATTCTTTCTTTCTTTCTTTCTTTCTTTCTTTCTTTCTCCTCTATGTCCATCCCTTTCTTTCTTTCTTTCTTTCTTTCTTTCTTTCTTTCTTTCTTTCTTTCTCCTCTATGTATCCATTCTTTTTTTCTTCTCTATGTATCCATTCTTTCTTTCTTTCTTTCTTTCTTTCTTTCTTTCTTTCTTTCTTTCTCCTCTATGTATCCATTCTTTCTTTCTTTCTTTCTTTCTTTCTTTCGTTGTTTGTTTGTTTCTTTCTTTCTTTCACTCTCTCTCTCTCTCTCTGTTTCTTTCTCACTGTATTCTTCTTTCCTTTTTCTTTTTCTTTTTCTTTTTTGTTATTACTTCCTTTCTCTTTCCCTCACTGTTTCTTTCTCTCTCACGCTTTCTTTCTTTCGTTCTTACTCCCTGTTGTTTTCTTTTTTTTTTCTTCATTTTGTTCGTTTATAATTTCTTTCTCTCTGTTTATTTTCTGGCTTTCTTTTTTTCTGTTGTTTTTTTTTCATTCTTACATTCTCTCTCTCTCTCTCTCTTTCTCTCTATCTTTGTGTTTCTTTCTTTCTTCGTTTACTTTTTACTTTCTCTCTCTTTTCTTTCACTCTTTCTCATTCTTTCTTTTTTCTTTCTTTTGCTCTTTTTTCTCTTTCTTTCTTTTTTTCTTTCTTTCTCAATTTCTGTTTTTTTTTCCTTTTGTCTTTTATATATATATTTTTTCTTTATATATATATATATATATATATATATATAATCTAAACTTATTTATAAATGGAACTTTGTGTGTGTGTGTGTGTGTGTGTGTGTTTCCGTTATCTATAGACTCCGAAACGGCTGAACCAATTTTCTTGAAAATTTACACAGTTGTACTATAAGCGTCTGCGAGTGTTCTTAGCTAGGTTTTGTGTCGAGGTACCCCCAATAAATATCGAAAATCGATAATCGAAAAAATCGGGTTATAGAAAGAGTGGTCCGATTTTAATCAAATTTGATACACTCATAGACAAAGACATAAGAAACGATATTCAGAATTTTCAAGGTTGCAGTTCTTACCATAGTGCAGAAAATCGATAATATATATATATATATATATATATATATATAAGGCAATCTGTTTGTGTGTGTGTCTGTTTATCTGTCTGTCTGTCCTTTATACAAATCCACAATTTTTATCCGATTCTCACCAAACTTCACACATATATTCTTTAGTTTGAGTCCAGAACCATGGATTAGTTTTAAAGCTTTCATTACACCCGAGCAACGCCGGGCTATACTGCTAGTATATATATATATATATATATATATATATATATAAATTTAGAAATACGATTATATTTGAAATATAATTAAGGTAGATAATTCATGCTTCTACGTAATTAAATAATTCACATAATTAAGTCCCTTGCATTTTAAATTCCCTATTTTGTGTTTTTGTTTAAATTCACAACTCTAAGTATTTCACGTAATCAGATAATTCACACCTCCACGTGATCACATAATTTCCCGCCTGCACGTGATCACATTATCACTTCCCTTGAATTTTAAAAAAATTCCTAACGTTTATTTAATTCTTCAAAATTTAGCAACACGTTTCCGCTGAAAGGCAATTGTTGATAGTAGAAAGTTTGTAAAACTTTAAAAATTTGACCCTGAACGATGATTTTCGAAAGCACTCAGTTAACATATGGACAATATTTGTAAAAATATAATTTTAAAATGAAAATTCTCATTAGAAATTATAAGAAAATCTGCAAGACTAAGTTGTCTTTAACGTTTAATAAAGCGTGTTTAATATATATATATATATATATATATATATATATATATATATATTATAGTCATCCGCAGACAGATCTGTTTCGTTGTATTACAGCTCATCAGTACGGCTTAAACTCCGTTCGCTTCCTAACGAAGGATTGAAACCCGACCGAATCGACGATTCTACCCCTAAGCTACAAGCGGCCGGCAGGAGAAAGCAGGCTTTTTAGCGCGTATAAACATTCCCAATAGCTAGAGTGCTCCAATTCATTATCGAATGAGCGATGCGTATATGCCAGAGTAGCTACTGTTTACAAAGCCTTCCACTCTTCCAGAGTGCTCAATCAGGGTGTGAGAGCGTAAACGTAGAATACTTGGTATAGATTATTATTAAAAAAAACGTATATATGAACACAAAAAAGACACCACTAATAATAATCTAAGAAATGCATTAGTGATTCACAGAAATAAATGCAAAAAACAATTAAAAATGCCACACTAATAAAAACAGTAAGCAATTTGTTCAGAAGGAAAGTTGTCGAGAGGGCCGCCATCCACTACTACCAAAACATCAATTTGTGCCCCGGATTTTTCCAATCTCATCTTTGCTTATAGAAATTATACTAAAACAGACTAACATGCATAATACAAAAGTCCAAAGAAAACGGTTGAATTTCCCTTCATTTTAACATCTTGTGACTTTGCACTACAAATGAAGGAATTTTAAAACTAAAATATTCTGTTAATCTTTTTGAATGATTTGTGAGCGTCTTTGTGGTTGCCAACACTGTTTGTTTATAGATACGTAATTTAGAATAAAGCTCATTTCGTCTTTTTGCCTTGATAAAGTCCATCACAGGACAAAACGTGTAGGCGATTTAAATACAGTTTTCCTCTTTTCATTATTTTATTTAACCATCCTGTCCTTAATCTCAGATCATAACTGAGTATATTTTTACACACACACACACACACACACACACACACACACACACACACACACACACATATATATATATATTCCTTAGTTAAAGGAGAAATTGCGGAGTCGTAGATTTCTTTCTTGATTTGTTTTACATGACGATGTTTTCATGGAACTTAATTTCTGAAAAGCTTTTAGCGGATTTAATAAAAGAAATTGTACAAGAAATGGCAGGACCTTTTCCTTATTTTTTTTAACCTTTGAGAAAGAAGGAAGAGAGAGAGAGAGAGAGAGGAGAGAGAGGGGAAACGAGAGAGAGCGGGGGAGGGAGAGAGAGAGAGAGATTAAGGGATGCGTTTCGGCAGCTATGTGGGCGGTATAAAAGTAGAATACGGGCCTGGGAATGTAGGATAAGAATTCAGAAAAGGAAGAGGATGAGGAAAACATGAGAAAAAAGAGTGAAAAAGGAGAGAGAAAGAGAGAGAGAGAGAGAGAGAGAGAGAGAGTCGTAATAAAAGACAGTCAGTCAGACACCCGGATACTAAAAGACCATATTACACGTATAAGTATAAATCTATTTTCTCGGATATAGAAAAAAACATTAGCGGTGTCTGAAAAAGTCTATCTGTTTATCTTAGTCTGTTCATATCTATCTATCTATCTATCTATCTATCTATCTATCTATCTATCTATCTATCTATCTATCTCAGCCTGTTCATTATCTATCTATCTATCTATCTATCTATCTATCTATCTATCTATCTATCTATCTCAGTCTCTTCACTATCTATCTATCTATCTATCTATCTATCTATCTATCTATTCCAGTTTGTTCATATCTATCTATCTATCTATCTATCTATCTATCTATCTATCTATCTATCTATCCTATCTATTCCAGTTTGTTCATATCTATCTATCTATCTATCTATCTATCTATCTATCTATCCCTCCCGGTCTGTTCATTCTATCTATGTTACTCTGTTTACATATATATGTGTGTGTAATTATTGCGTATGTTTGTATGCGTATCTATCTAGCTCGTCTTGTCTCACTGGAAACTGTTGCTAGTGAGTTCGATCCTCAATGGGTGCTCCATACTTACGCCCTTGTGCCACATCTACGCGATGCTCAGAAAATTTACAATCAGTATATGTCAATCTGTTCGAATCTATCTGTAGGTATTTGCATCTACGTGTTATCGTTTTGTTCACTAAGCCTACCTACAAAAAAATAAAAATAAAAAATAAAAAATAAAAGAAAGAAAATTAGGAAAAATGGTCCAAGAATGTGCAAGAATGAAGAATGTAACGAACGAAAGAAAGAAATTTGGTGAAGAAAAAAAGAAAGACATTTAAAAAAGAATAAAAGAGTGATCTTTGGAAAGAAAAAAGGAAGACAAAAAAAAAAAAAGGAAAGAAAAATTGAAAAATAATGAAAAAAAGAAAGGAATAAAGAACGAATAATGAAAAAAATGAAAGGAAAAATGAAAGAAAAGAAGAAAGAAAAAAGAAAAGAAAAGAAAGTAAAGATATTTGGGAAAGAGTAAAAGAAAAATCTTTGCTAAAAAAAGTAATTTAAAAATAAAGAAAAAGAAAGAACTGTAAAAAGAAACAGAAGGAAATATTAAGAAAGAATGAAAGAAAAGGAAAAAAAATGAAAGAAAAAAAGAAAGAAAAATAAATGAAAAAATAATGAAAGATAAAAAAGAATGAAATCAGAAAAGAAAGAAAGATAAATGAAAGAAAAAAAATGAAAAATAAAAAAAGAATGAAAGCAAAGAAGAAAGAATGAAATAAAAAAGAAAGAAAGATAAATGAAAGAAAAATAAAGAAAAATAAAAAAGAATGTAGGAAAAAGAAAGAATGAAATAGAAAGAAAGAAAGAAAGAAAGAAAGAAAGAAAGAAAGAAAGAAATTTGGGAGAGAGTAAAAGAAAGATCTTTGGTAAAAAAATGTAATTTGAATATAAAGAAAAAAGAAAGAACTGTAAAAAGAAACAGAAGGAAATATTAAGAAAGAATGAAAGAAAAGAAGAAAAAAATGAAATAAAAAGAAAGAAAGATAAATGAAAAAATAAAGAAAAATGAAAAAATGAAGGAAAAACAAAGAATGAAATAAAAGAGGAAATGAAAGAAAGAAAAAATGAAAGAAAGAAAGAAAGAAAGAAAAGAAATTTGGGAGAGAGTAAAAGAAAGATCTTTGCTAAAATGAATATTTAAAATTAAGGAAAAAAAGAAAGAATTGGAAAAAGAAGCAGAAAGAAAGATAAAGAAAGAATGAAAGAAAAGAAGAAAGAATGAAAATAAGAAAGAAAAGAAAGAAAGACAAATGAAAGAAAAAGAAAGAAAAATAAAAAGAATGAAAGAAAAGAAGAAAGAAGAGAATCAAAAAAGAAAGGAAGACAAATGAAAGAAAATGAAAGAAAAATAAAAAAAGAATGAAGGATAAGAAGAAAGAATGAAATAAACAAAGAAAGAAAAATAGGAAAGAAATATTTTGTAACTTAGTAGATTTAATTTTTAAGTAAATTGGACAACCACGAAAATGTCTGTGATGTTTACGGAAACTAGAGGACATAAAAAAAAAAAATCATATTTGTGAGAAGTGGAGGACCACGAAAATGTAATTGACATTTCAGGAAGCCTGAATTAAATGTAAAAGTAATTGTATGTGATATTTAAGAAACCCGAGGAACCAATTATAATTAATATGTTTTAAAAATATGGAGGTCATACTAAGTGACAAAAAAAAAAAAGAAAAAAAAAGGAATTATCAGCTAAAGAAAGAAAACGTATTTGGTTTATAAATGGGAGAAAGAAACCTCTTAAGATTCGAGAAAAGCAGACGACAAAAAAAAAAAAAAAAAAAAAAAGAGAGAAAGAATAAAACTAATGAAAAATACGGTTTTTTTATTCTTGTTTTTTTTTTTTTTTTTTTTTTTTTTTTACCAGAAAAAGAAAAGACGTTTTGAATTTATTTTGGCAAAGTAAAAACATTTATTTCGGTTTTCGATTCCAGGAAAGACACCGAGAAAAGAAAAACAAACCTGAGATAACAGCTTTCACTATAAACAAAAAAAGAACAACAAAATAAATAAATAAATAACCTGCTTTTTTTTTTTTCAATTTTCTAGTGTTATGTTGTTGCTATCTTTATTTAGAATTTAAATAATTCGCTTTTAGATTATTACTTTGAATGTCATTACAGTCACAAGGAATTTAGTGCTTTCGGGAGAAAATGCGATTTTCAATTACTAAAATGACGGATCCATACAAAAAGGAAGTAGTGGGGTATTGTCGTTTTGTTCTTGTTTCTGGTTACGACTCTATGAATGCAAATATATGTGTGTGTGTGTATTTGTCTGCGTTTGTGTATGTGTGTGAGGCAGAGAGAGAGAGACTGTGAGTGTGTGAGAAATATGTCTTTTTTAATTCCCGTGTCCCTTCAAAACATTGGTTATCATGGACCCCTATATCTTCCTGTCCCTTGTAGCTCCTAATAAGTTTTATCTATTTTTACTTTTCCCAAACACTGTTACACAAGGCCATCAAATAAACTACGCACTGCTTTACTCAGTCCCTAAATCTGTCTCGTGTACATCAGATTTTCCAAGCACTCCTTCCACATCATGAGTCCCAGAAATTTTAACTGCTTCTTACTAAAGTAAAAAAATAAGTTTCATTTTTGTTTCCGTTTATCCAAAACATTGTTGTTGCACAAAAGTTTGGTACATCGTATCCTCAGCATCCTTCTGTAGAACCACATTTCTGTTGCTTCAAGTCTCTTCTTCGTCATTGAGGAGATTATCCGGTATTTGCTGTCGCACAGGAGGACAGGTATTATGTAACAGTTCGGTACACTTTTCATTGTTCATGTTGTTCATTGTCCAGCATTCACTGCCATATAGGAGGACTGATATTACATAACAGTTCAGTACTTTTCTCTTTGTTTTTATTGCTTCAAGTCTCTTCTTCATCTGCGAGGAGATTGTCCAGCATTCACTGTCATATAGGAGGACTGATATTACATAACAGTTCAGTACTCTTTTCTTTGTTTCTGTTGCTTCCTGTTTTGGATTCTTGTTTAGGATAAAAACACACAATATAATAACACAAAACAGATATGAGAGGAATATTGTAAGTATATTGAACAAAAGATATACAACCTGTACATGGTTAGTATATTCAGAAATACTTGTTAGTGAAGGTCAAATATATACAAAGAAATAAGTCCGAGTAATAGTCTATATTCTTGCTGACCAATGAGCGGCGGTTCAACTGCTCTGACAAACACCAACTCTAACAACAACTATATTTAGTTGTCCCTCCCAGTAAGGGCAACATGTGACACATGGTCAGTTATGACTGGGATTTCCGGGCGATATGGCCCGGCCAAAAAATACCTGTCTATTTTTGCCCAGTTGTGATTCTACCCTTCGGCGGAACCACGACTGGGTTATTGCTCTCTGCTCGGAAGCAGAGAGCGCCCTCTACCCGAAGGCGGAGACCTGACAGTGTTATAGTTGGAGAGTCTCAGCAACTCTAACAACAACAACCCGTTCTGTGTAGGAAGGATTATTTGTATACCACGGAAGAGTCCATAGAGTGTGTGAAAACAACACCCCCTCCCTAGCTTCTTTTAAGGAAGGGTTAATATTTTTTCGTTTTGGGTCTATAATCAAAGGCTCTGTGGACTTTCGCTTCCTGTTGGTTCTTCTGATTTCCGTGTTAGGTTTTGGTTTCTGGATGTCAAAAGCTTCGAATATTTCCTTCCTAGAATCTTCACATTCTAAAGGTGAGAAGCTTGGTTCTTCACCTCTTCTTTTTTGGATTTGATTCACGTGTCTTCTACGCTTGAATTTTTTCCCTTTGCTAGTATACATTACGCTTCCAATTCTGCTTACAATGATTCCTGGTTCCCAATACGCCATATTGTTATTAAAAATTTTGAAATATACTTTTCGCCGGGCTTGAACGATCATTTCACTATTGTAGGTGTATTCTGATTATTGCTTTTGCCTGGTAATAATTTCTCGAAAACCGATAATACGGTAGACTTGTAGGAATTGCTGTAATGCTTTTTCTCATGGTGTGTCTATCACATTTTTAACGCCCTCTTAAGCGTATCTACAAATCTTTTGGCTAGCCCATTTGATCGTGGGTGATAGGGAGCTGTTTTTATATATCTTATTAGGTAGATTTCACAAAAATCTTTAAAATCACCTGACGTGAATTGTGTACAATTATCTGTAACTAAAACATCAACGACACTGAACCTCGCAAATAGTTCGTGCATACAGCTTATAGTATTGTTGGTTGTTGGGTGTTTATATCTAAAACCTCCGGCCATTTATTAAAGCTGTCTACTACTATAAAATAGTAGTAGCCATTTTTAGGTCCTGTGTAGTCTGTGTGTATTCTTGACCACGGTTTATCCGCCTTTGACCATTGTTTTTGTATAATCGGTGGCGATTTTCCTGCCACCGCACAGGCCTTACACTTTTCCACCCTCTGTGCGATATTCTCATTCATTTTTGACCAGTACACATAGCTTCTCATTAGTGCTTTTATGCGATCTTTCCCGGAATGTCCAACATGAAAGTCTTTTAAGATTCTCCTTTGAAGTGACTTTGATATCACGACCCTTTCATTATACAATAGTACATTGTCACAAATTGAGAAACTATCTGCCAATTTTGCGTCTCTGTCTTCAACTTTTTTTGTCGTGTTAATAAATTCGTTACAACCTGTAGTTCTTTAAACGTGTTACTTAGTACTTTGCTGATTTCATCCTCCGCTCTCAGCGCTGATATCACTGAGTCTTCCAAGAGTTCACCTTCCTTAGGAATCAGCCTCGATAGTCCATAAGCGTGCCCTATTTTTTTCGATGGTAAATATTCTAGTTTAAAATTGTAGTTTATTAGCATTGTGTCCCACCTCAGGAGTCTATTCGCGGTATATACAGGTAGTCCTTTCTTGGATCCAAATATGGTAAGAAGTGTCTTATGGTCCGTTTGTAGTGTAAATTCTCTACCGTATCTATGAAATCGAGTTACGGCAAAAATAATTCGCAAAGTTTCTTTTTCTATTTGGGAATAGATTTTCTCGGCCGGTAGTAATGCTCTCGATGCGTAGCCTACCGGTTTTGTAGTACCATCTTGCATTTTATGTAAAATGTATGCTCCCACAACGTGTCAGGTTGCATCACTTGCTACAATAATCTCTAGCGTAGGGTCGAAATGTGTCAAGGTTAAATCTGATGTCAATTTATTTATGATTTCGTTAAACGCCTTTTTGCACTCCTCCGACCAGTTACACTGGACATCTCCAGTAATTCGTTGAAGTGGGGGGGGGGCTCAATTTATGCATACTATCGATAACCTCTCCATAGTAATTACATCCATTCATTTTTCTTTCAGTCTACGGTTTCGCTTTAACTGGAAACAACTATTGCTTTTTAGTCTTTCGTGCCAACGTCCAATGAGTCTGAGCTCCAGGACCTTGGATTAGTTTTGAAGCTTTCATTACACCCGAGCAACGCCGAGCTATACTGGTAGTATATATATATATATAGCAAATCTAAGGCAATATATTTGTGTGTGTGTGTCTGTTTATCTGCCTGTATGTCTGTATTTTTTCAGCAATTTTATTTATTTTTTGCTTCGGGTTTGGCTCTAAGTAGGTATAATTGTAGTTCTTAGTCTCAGCCATGATGCCATTTACTCAGATGACTTATTTAGCCTTCAAAATTCAGTTTACGACGAAAAAAACTTATTTGATATCGATACCAGAAAATCAAAATTTGATTTACATCCATTCTTTTTTCTTTCAGTCTACGGTCTCGCTTTAACTGGAAACAACAATTGCTTTTAGTCTTTCGTGCCAACGTCCAAAGAGTCTGAGCTCCAGGACCATGGATTAGTTTTAAAGCTTTCATTACACCCGAGCAACGCCGGACTATACCTACTTAGAGCCAAACCCGAAGCAAAAACTAAAATAAAAGGGCTAAAAAAAATACAGATATACAGGCAGATAAACAGATACACACACAAACATCTTGCCTTTGATATATATATTATCAATTTTCTGCACTATTGTAAGAACTGCAACCTTGAAACTTCTGAATATCGTTTCTTATGTCTTTGTCTATAAGTGTATCAAATTTGATTAAAATCGGACCACTCCTTCTATAACCCGATTTTTTCGATTATCGATATTTATCGAGGGTACCTCGACACAAAACCTAGCTAAGAACACTCGCAGACGCTTATAGTACAACTGTGTAAATTTTCAAGAAAATCGGTTCAGCCATTTCGGAGTCTATAGGTAACACACAAACACACACACACACACACACACACACACACACACACATAATTCTATTCATAAATAAGTTTAGATTAAGAAGGAAACTCAACTCATAATTAAAAGGTTATGAGTCCAGATTGTATCAAACCGAAATAATCAAATGTTACATTTAGCATAAAACGAAGCTACTATCTATTAATCACCACAGACAATCGCTCCTACCCCCCCCCCCATTATCATGGATCAGGCTAGTCTCCCTGAAAGCAAAACACTGCGCTTTCTCGGGTTAACTCTCACAACAGACCTCAAGTGGAATGAATATATAATATCCATAGCTAAATCCACTGCTAAGAAAATCAGTTATTGGTGTGGACCTAGGTATTTTTCCCCGTCTAAAACAATCCTGCACATATATAAATCTGCCATCTGCCCATGCATTGAATATTGCTGCCATATCTGGTCGGGTGCTCCTGCTATTCACCGAGGTGTCCTTGACAAAATAAGGCGGAGAATCTGTAATGTGATAGATCTCGACTTGGCAGCTCAGATACACTCACTTTCTCACCGGCTCAATGTGGCTTCTCTGTGTCTCTTCTACAAATACTTTCACGGTTTCTGTTCTGATGAACTTAGCTTGGGGCGATATGATTATAAAAAAAAATTCTATACTATTACAATGTGGATATAAAGTGGGGGATCAAATCTACATTACAATCAATATGAACTGATCCCTCACTTTATGGCCACAGTCCATCCGTGGATGGTAAGAGTA
Organism: Ascarosepion bandense; assembly: GCA_037127315.1. Lineage (NCBI taxonomy): Eukaryota > Metazoa > Mollusca > Cephalopoda > Sepiida > Sepiidae > Ascarosepion > Ascarosepion bandense. The sequence goes on from JBBBDQ010001976.1 coordinate 471,406, forward strand.
GGATCACTGTGACCATAAAGTGAGGGATCAGTTTATATTGATTGTAATGTAGATTTGACCCCCCACTTTATATCCACATTGTAATAGTATAGAATTTTTTTATAATCATATCGCCCTAAGCTAGGTTCATCGGAGCAGAAGCCGTGGAAGTATTTGTAAAAGAGACACAAGGAAGCCATACTGCGCCGGTGAGAAAGTAACTGTATCTGAGCTGCTAAGTCGGGATCAATCACACACACACACACACACACACACACACATATATATATATATATATATGTCAAATATAAGAGACAATGAATGTCTATTATGTTTAATCATGAGCCGTTCTAAACATCGTATTTTGGCTTTAATTTCAGGTGAAAATAAAGACGAAAATTCTCCAACATTTGGATAATTTTTTATTAAGTTTGTTCTAAGCTTTCGGCTCACATGAGCCATCTTCAGAGAGGTTACAAGGACGTTAACATAAAAACATGCACCATCAAAGACGATTTTATCTTGTGTTGACATAAAAACTTTGCTAATCAACGATAACTGTTACCAAAAATAGCAAACGTAATTCGTAAATTTGTAAAGCGGTTCTATGACATCACATCTTTGCTTTGAGATTCGAGACGAATTGTGAGACAGGAGCGAGTTTCAGTTTAGAACCCGCTCGCTGGCGCCGCGAGTCCCAAACTACGAGAGCATTTCCACTCGGGGTACACGAAGTTCTCGTCGCTCTGGAGAGATCTTAGTTGTCTTGTGTCTTTTTTGTCGTCATTTAGCATTAAACGGGTCAGAAATATTTCCCATTTGTTTGAAAAGGCAAAACTGATTTGAGATTCGAATCATTTGAGTTACGAGCTCGGTCTTGAAATCAATTAAACTCGTATCGCAAGGCATTACTGCATCACGTTTACTGTTCTCTTATCTATCAGTTAATGGTCAACTCCATTTTCGTGCATTAAATTTTTGGCTTGGTCTTCTGATTTGGATGAAAGAGCAGAAGCAAGCCAGCCAGCCAGCCAGCCAGGCAGATAATCGAATGAATACGGATCGATACGCAGATATTGATATATAGATGTGCATCATCCAAATTTGATACCAGTACGCAATCGACGATTGTTTTTTATCAGTATCAAATTGAAGTGAAGGCACTGAAGGTTCCACATTCTAAAATCAGCGGAAAAGTCTCCATGCTTAACAACTTCTCTATTACTACTAGCAGTATAACCCGGCGTTGCTCGGGTGTAATGAACGATTCAAAATTAATCCATGGTTCAGGAGCTCAGACTCAGCCTACAGAATATTTGAAATAATAAAAACATTGCGACACTTTACTAATCGCACCTAATGTATATATATATATATATATATATATATTGTCATATTGTCATCCGCAGACAGATCTGTTTTCGCTCATCAGTACGGTTAGACTCCGATTGCTTTTTTATCCAGGATTGAAACCCGATCGAAATGGCGTCAGATACTTTCGTGCCAAAGTCCAAAGAGTGTGAGCATGGGTTAGTTTTAAAGCTATCATCACACACGAGCAACGCCTGGCTATACTGCTAGTATATATATATATATATATAAGATATCTGAAATAATAAAATAATAGCGACAATTTACTAATCGCACCTAATGTGTGTGTGTGTGTGTGTGTGTGTGTGTGTGTGTGTGTGTGTGTGTACTAGCAGTATAGCCAGGCGTTGCTCGTGTGTGATGAAAGCGTTAAAACTAATCCATGGTCCTGGAGCTCAGACTCTTTGGACGTTGGCACGAAAGACTAAAAAGCAATAGTTGGTTCCAGTCAAAGCGAAACCGTAGACTGAAAGAAAAATGAATGGATGTAAGTCAAATTTTGATTTCCTGGTATCAATATCAAATAAGTTTTTTTCGTCGTAAACTGAATTTTGAAGGCTAAATAAGTCCTCTGAGTAAATGGTATCATGGCTGAGACTAAGAACTACAATTATACCTACTTAGAGACAAACCTGAAGCTATAACTAAAATAAAAGGGCTAAGAAATACAGACATATAGGCAGATAAACAGACACACACACAAGCATCTTGCCTTATATATATATATATATATATATATTATCGATGTTCTGCACTATTGTAAGAACTGCAACCTTGAAACTTCTGAATATCGTTTCTTATGTCTTTGTCTATGAGTGTATGAAATTTGATTAAAATCGGACCACTCCTTCTATAACCCGATTTGTTCGATTATCGATTTTCGATATTTATCGGCGGTACCTCGACACAAAACCTAGCTAAGAACACTCGCAGACGCCTATAGTACAACTGTGTAAATTTTCAAGAAAATCGGTTCAGTCGTTTCGGAGTCTATAGGTAACGGACACGCACAAAGACACACACACACACACACACACACACACACACACACACACACACACACACATATGTATATATATACTTATTTATAAATGGAACTTTGTGCGTGTATGTGTGTGTATGTGTGTCTGTGTCTTGAAAATTTACACAGTTGTACTATAAATATCGACAATCAATAATCGAAAAATTCGGGTTATAGAAGATGTGGTCCGATTTTAATCAAATTTGATACACTCAAAGACAAAACATAAGAAACGATATATATATATATATATATATATATATATATATATATATAATCTTTTGATGTAGATAGCTTCTAAGATTTTGAGTTTTCGTTTATTATTTTCTTGTCTAAGTATACATGAAAGGTCAGACCTGATCAAAAAATCAACAATTACTGTGATTTCTTGTCGTCTTTTAACGATAACACCATCAAGCTTATCATTTTATATGAAAGGATCCTACACAAAATAAATAGATAAAATTTGTCTATATTATTCAACGAAACCTGTATTAATATATATATATATATATATATATATATATATATATATATATATATATATGTATATATATATATTATGTTTTAGAACATGTACATAATTTTTTCTGTGTATGTCCTCTTCTCTACAATCATGTTTGTTTCAATGTTGGGTCCCAACATTTCATCAGGAGGAAATAGCAAGAGTTGGAATTATCCTCTGTTTATATTTGGTTTGTTGTTGCTGTGGGGTTGCTTGGGGTTATTGATAATTAAGGGAATGTGTCTTTCGTTTTGATTGTATTCACAGCTCTATACATCATATATCGAGCACTGTTTTATATTAATGTTTTGGACGAGAAAAAATTTTTTTCTTTCCTCGTTCTGTACTCACTCGAATATATATATATATATATATATATATATATATGAAATAAATATACACACACCACACACACACACACACACATATCTCTCTATATATATATGTGTGTGTGTGTATGTGTGTGTGTGTGTGCGTGTGTGTGCGTGTGTGAAGTAAAACCTGCATATCATTAATTGTTCTTAACCACATCAGTCATATACAGGAGTGCGCACTATAATCCGGAAAAAAGCATATACTTAAAGAAAAATTGTGTTTATTCGGAATGACAAGAATTTACATGACAAATTACTTTATAACATTGTTGTCTGATCTCTCCTCTACCATATTATTAAAGCCAGCCCCCTCCAGCTTTAATCACAGCCTCCACACAAGGCTGAAACCTCCTACAGGTATTGGTCATCTGCTCCCTGGACAAGTTGATGATGGCAGACCTCAAGAAATCGACAGTATTGTGTGCACGTTTGTTGAACTGTCTCTCAAATACGCCCGATGGGTAATAGTCGCAAGGATTCAGGTCTGGTGGGCTACTAGGAGGGCCAGAACTCCTTTGACCAGAACAGGTCCAGATTCTCGTCACCCCCAAGCCTGGACCAAATTGGACGCATGAACCTGTTGGAAGAGCCATGGCTTCCCTGCAGCTACCTGAACAATCCATGGTTTCAAAACATTCTTTAAGACATCTAGGTCGACCTTCTTCACTTCGTCACGGTTTGACATTTGCCAAAGGAATGGGGAGGCATAACGTCCCCTTCCTCTTGCGAACCTCGGAGTCAGGGATTCGCCCCAGCCTCACCAGACTCTTTGAAGGTCTTGGCAATGTCGTACACAATCAAGTTTGGGAACACTCGCAGACGCTTATAGTATAACTGCGTAAATTTTCAAGAAAAATCGGTTCAGCCGTTTCGGAGTCTATAGGTAATGGACACACATACACAGACACATACACACACAGAGAAAATACCATTTATAAATAAGTTTAGATGACAAGTATTTACATGACAAATTGCTTTATAACATTGTTGTCTGATCTCAACGATATTATTCAATCCAACCCCCTCCAGCTTCAATCACAGTCTGCACACGAGGCCGAAACCTCCTACAGGCATTGGTTATCTGCTCCTTGAACAATTTGGCCACGGCCTCGATGATGGCAGTCCTCAAGGAGTCGACAGTATTGTGTGCACGTTTGTTGGACTGTCTCTCAAATACACCCGATGGGTAATAGTCGCAAGGATTCAGGTCTGGTGGGCTACTAGGGGGGCCAGATCTCCTTTGACCAGAACATGTCCAGATTCTCGTCACCCCCAAGCCTGGACCAAATTGGACGCATGAGCAGGAGCTCCGTCCTGTTGGAAGAGTCATTGCTTCCCTGCAGCTACCGGAACAATCCATGACTTCACAACATTCTTCATGATATCCAGGTAGACCTCCTTCATCGATAAGGACCTGAAGCTGCTCCATTAAATCCTTGCGAACCTAAGATCGGTCCTATGTTTATCTCTGAGTAGTCAGGGACACACCCCCAGCTTCACTAGACTCTTTGAAGATCTTGGCATGGCTGTACACAGTCGATTTTGGGAAATGAAAAACCTCAACAATCTCTTTGGGCGTGAGGCCACAACGTAGGGCCACAATAATTACAGTACTACCCTCGAGTTCACTGGACATTTTGGTTAATTTGTTCTTAATTCAACAGGTTGTTGTCGCACAAATCGAAACAAGAAAGAAAATTATATATTTAATATGGTTGACATTTTATGCCAAGTTACATTTAGTCCGGCTTGTAGTGCAACACCGCTGTATATATACAAAATATAGATTTTCTATAATAAGCGGTCCCTGGCGAAGTTTTGTTTGAAAACGTTATACACATACATATTTGGCACTGTAAATATATAATTCTGGCTGGATCAGTTTTAATATTAATAAGATTAATATTAATAGGATCTTCTTTGGGGTTTTACTTAAATGCCACTTTCTGTTTGGATATATATATATATATATATATATATATATATATCCTTCCGATCTTCGGCAAAGTTTTCGAAGCCATTATCAACGCCGAGGTGATTCAGCATCTCACGGCCCACAGGCTTCTCTCTGACAAACAGTACGGGTTTCACTTCACCAGGTCTACTGCTGATATGCTAACGACCTTTACCGAGTATATATACCGGGCACTTGACAAGAATGGCGAAGCCCGAACCGTTGCCTTGGATATCTCCAAAGCGTTCGACAGGGTCTTCAAACTGCGGAGCTACGGGATAACTGGACACCTGTTTGACCTCATCCAGTCATTCCTCTCTAACCGCACATTGAAGGTAGTATTAAATGGGCATGCCTCCCAAAACTACCATACGAACGCGGGCGTCCCTCAAGGTTCTATCCTAGGTCCCACGCTCTTTCTGATGTACATTAATGATTTCCCCGACGCCATTAGATCCCAAGTAGGCATGTGCGCCAATGACACAACAATCTACTCTCGCCTCGATCAAAAACCAGTTGTGGGCGACAAAGCGAACCTCGCTGCCGAACTTGAAAATGACCTCTAATCCGTAGTGGCCTGGGGTAGGAAATGGCTAGTAAATTTCAATGCTTCTAAAACGAAGCTGTTATCAACTAACCACCATAGACAATCGCATCTACCTCCCATTAGCATGGGACATGCTTGCCTCCCAGAGAGTAAAACACTACGCCTCCTTGGTCTTACACCTCAAATGGAATGACTATTTCGAATCCATTGCCAAATCTGCCGCTATGAAAGTCGGCTCTCTGTGCAGGGCCCGGAAGTTTTTCCCACCTGAATCTATCCTGCACATATACAAATCTACCATCCGCCCATGTATTGAATATTGCTGCCATATCTGGTCGGGTGCCCCTGCTGCTCTCCGTGGGCTTATTGACAAAATACAAAGGAGGATCTGTAACGTGGTTGATACTGACTTGGCAGACCGGCTGCAACCACTCTCTCACCGGCGTGATGTGGCTTCCCTGTGTCTCTTCTGCAAGTACTTTCATGGCTTCTGCTCCGATGAACTTAGATCACTGGTGCCGCCTAAGCACGAATTTACACGAGAAACTAGATTAGCAACTAGGTCCCACCCTTTTACGGTTAAACAGATAAGATGTAACCGTAAATTCTACTCCAACAGCTTCTTTTCTCGCGCTTCCTGCCTGTGGAACTCCCTTCTACAAGTCTGCTTTCCCGACAGCTACAATCTCCAGGTATTTAAATGTAGGGTCAATAGACACCTCCTATCACATTAACTCCCAATTATTCTCAGAACACTCTCATCTACCCTACCCTCATTCTCGGTATCCTTACCCGCCTATCTCCCACCCTCTGACATTTCCTATATTTAACCATCCTCTCTCCACTCTATGTAGCTCCCTGCGCAGTAGTGGCAGTGACATGCCTTGCTCGGGGTGAAACGCTTATATATATATATATATATATATATATGGAGTAAAATAAATTTTCAATATTCAAAAATTTTACATTTCTTCAGCAACGTACATCTTTCAAAATGGAAATAAAATAAAAATAAAAAGAGAGAGAAAAAAATAAAAAATAAGAATAAAAAAAGATGGTTAAGATTTGAAAAACTTACGTCACAAAAAATTTCGGAAGTAATTCATGTCTAATTTTAGATTTTAAATATTTTAAAATCAAACATTTTTAAATAAAAAATCTAAATAAAGTCATAATTAAATGAGTCCAGTACACAATTGTATTAAAAAGTGCTCAATACATGTATATTGTAGAACTAAGAGCTAACTTTTCCTCCTTGCACAATCTGCATACATTGACACCGTTGTATGGTTTGGCTATTTTCACTATATTCCAAGTTATATCCGGGTCTTTTCCATTTTAAATTTTAACTTCCGCACATGGCTAGCCAGTTTGGTACAATCTTTGAGGCTTTCCAGTTTATATATATATATATATATATATATATATATATATATATATATATATATATATATATATATATAAATTTGAAATGAATTGTTTGAACATTATTTTTTTTATCGATACTCGTATTTAAGTAGATATTCTATTTTTAATATATAAAACAGTATTATATATTTATATCTACTGGCCTGATTATTTACGATAAATTTTATGACGAATATATATATATATATATATATAGGAAGCTATTAAAAATATGTGTAATTTGTTAAGGATTGCAACACAAGCCAACCATTGGAATGAAGCAAGTAAGTGTATTTCTTGGTTCCAGAAAATTATGAATGAAAAAATGTTTTCATAAAATAGGATGTCAAAGACAATTACTCATCAATATCTGAAAGAGAATCATTTGAAGCTTTGAGTTTTGCTAAGCGGTTTATAAATATACCTTCGGAACATATAACCATAACTCTACAATGTCGTAAATCCATGTTATTCCTCAATGAAAAAACATGGATTAAAAATAAAAAAAACTGGCACTTTTGATGGACCACAGGCTTTGTTTGATGTGGTCGAGTTTACCAAACTAATGGGCTGATATATTTTAAATAAGATCAACGGAATAGACAGCCGCGGATTATACAGAGATATGATGATAGTATCGGACAACAGAAGAGTAAAAGACAAAATAAAAATAATTTTTAACGCTTCAAGAGCTTCGACTTTGAAATAGAAGTGAAAATGAATATAAAATTGACCAATATTTAGGTGCAGAATTTAATATGCAAATTGGCAGCGTGTGGTACAGTGGATATCGGCTCGCCGAGTTCGAATTCCAGTTAAATCCATTGTATTCATTTACGCGCAAATACCCTTGGGAAAGGTATTAATCCGTCTCTTCCTTCCAGTTATGGGTTAAATAGCAGGACAGATTGGGTTCTATAGTCTTGGTCGGCAACCAGTCTACCGCAGAAAGCAATGGCAACCTACTGCGGGATAATCTTCTGCCCAGTCAGTCATGTCTCTTTCGAGACATGATCGCCCAAGCGTGTATCACGTATGGCACTTAACTGACTGACTGAGCCTCAAATATGAGATCCAACACAAATTTGAGGTATGTGAATACAGATTCTAACCATTCTGCTAATATAATTGTTGTGGGTTGCGGGTGAGGAACTGCACAAAAGAATGAATAACAAAAACAGATATCTAAACTTACTTATAAATGGAACTTTGTGTGTGTGTGTGTGTGTGTGTGTGTGTGTGTGTGTGTTACCTATAAACTCCGAAACAGCTGAACCGATTTTCTTGAAAATTTACACAGTTGTACTATAAGCATCTGCTAGTGTTCTTAGCTAGGTTTTGTGTCAAGGTACCCCCGATAAATATCGAAAATCGATAATCGAATAAAAAATCGGGTTATAGAAGGAGTGGTCCGATTTTAATCAAATTTGATGCACTCATAGTCAGTTTAGGTGCCATACGTGATACACGCTTGGGCGATCATGTCTCGAAAGAGACATGACTGACTGGGCAGAAGATTATCCCGCAGTAGGTTGCCATTGCTTTCTGCGGTAGACTGGTTGCCGACCAAGACTATAGAACCCAATCTGTCCTGCTATTTAACCCATAACTGGAAGGAAGAGACGGATTAATACCTTTCCCAAGGGTATTTGCGCGTAAGTGAATACAGTGGATTCAGCTGGAATTCGAACTCGGCTCCGCGGTTTCTCGTTCCGAGCCGATATCCACTGTACCACAAACAAAGACATAAAAACGATATTCAGAAGTTTCAAGGTTGCAGTTCTTACAATAGTGCAGAAAATCGATAATATATATATATATATATATATATATATATAAGGCAAGTTGTTTGTGTGCGTGTCTGTTTATCTGCCTGCATGTCTGTATTTTTTCGGCCCTTTTATTTTAGTTTTTGCTTCGGGTTTGGCTCTAAGTAGGTGTAATTGTAGTTCTTTATCTCAGCCATGATACCATTTACTCAGAGGACTTATTTAGCCTTCAAAATTCAGTTTACGACGAAAAAACCTATTTGATATCGATACCAGGAAATCAAAATTTGAGTTACATCCATTCATTTTTCTTTCAGTCTAGAGTTTCGCTTTAACTGGAAACAATTATTGCTTTTTAGTCTTTTGTGCCAACGTTCAAAGAGTCTGAGCTCCAGGACCATGGATTAGTTTTAAAGCTTTCATTACACCCGAGCAGCGCCGAGCTATACTGCTAGTAAATTACTGTTTAGTAGTTTGTACATGTTCTAAAATTGACGACGAAAAAACCTATTTGATATTGATACCAGGAAATCAAAATTTGACTTACATCCATTCATTTTTCTTTCAGTCTACGGTTTCGCTTTAACTGGAAACAACTATTGCTTTTTAGTCTTTCGTGTCAATGTCCAAAGAGTCTGAGCTCCAGAACCATGGATTAGTTTTAAAACTTTCATTACACCCGAGCAACGCCGGGCTCTACTGCTAGTAGAAATAGAAAAGTAGGTTATATTGAACGTAATATACAAACTTGAACGCAGGTTAGTAAATCCAGGAATATTATTAGTAAGAAATATATATATATACAGGTCTTGAAGTGAAGTCGTGGAAATAGTATATCCGTGTACATTTTTCTAGTTGAGTGGAGCACAGAGGTAGTCTGACTTCTGACGAGGTATTCTCTGGGTAAATTCGGTATCTGTCAGTAACTTACGTATCAGTTGCGGTAATCTCCGACAACTGTAACGGATCTCTACGAATACTCTCTACTGCCAACTGCAACGTTATTTAATTACCTTCCCACTTAAGGCAAAATGTGACACAAGGTTTTTTAATGTGGGTCTTCCCGGCCATATAGCCAGGCCAAAAATATCTCTCTATCTTTCCCCAGTCGTGATTCTACCCATCGGTGGAACCACGACTAGTTTAGTGCTCTCTGCTCAAAGGCAGAGAGCGCTCTCCACCCGAAAGCAGAGAACTGACAGTGTCATAGTAGCAGCGGCAAATGCCGACTGCAATGGTATTTACCCACCTTCTCACTTAAGGCGAGATGTGACACAAGGTCTTTTTAATGTGGGTCTTCCCGGCCATATAGCCAGGCCACAATATCTGTCTATCTTTCCCCAGCCGTGATTCTACCCTTCGGCGGAACCACGACTGGTTTAGTGCTCTCTGCCTTCGGGAAGAGAGCGCTCTCCAGCCGAAGGAAGAGAGCTGACAGTGTCATAGTAGCAGAGGCATATGCCGACTGCAACTCCTGTTCTCTCTATGGAAGGAGTATATGCATACTCAGTCGAGTCCATTATCATACACAAAGGGGAAATCCCACAACAATAATGAAATACATCCTTAACGAAATACGGTATGTTATTTAAAAATTCCTCTTGTAAAACCATTTTCGATGGAAAATTTTTTTTAAAAATCGTATCACCCCGAGCAAGGCGGTAACGCCACTGATGTGCAGGGGGCTACGTAATAGTGAAAAAATCAGAAAAGAGAAAGCCGGAAACTACATCCTAAACAGGGAACAAGGGACAAGCCACTTAACCTGTTCAATAGATGAGGGTGGAGTGTGAACTGGGCGATAGATAGATCTATCTACTCCAATTAAATACATTACGAAAAGGTTTAAATTAACATGATCATAAAAATAAATTAGAGTATAAACCTCACATAAATAAGCGATTTAAGAATAAGAACGTCGAAGCTTGAACTGTTGCCCTAGACATCTCCAAAGCGTTTGACAGGGTCTGGCACGCTGGCCTTCTATGCAAGCTACTGGGCTACGACAATTGTTCGATCTGATCGAGTCGTTCCTCTCAAATCGCACAATGAAGGTAGTATTGAACGGACATTTCTCCCAACACTATCAAATGAACGCAGATGTCCCTCAATGCTCTATTCTAGGTCCCACCCTTTTCCTAATCTACATTAACGATCTCCCCTATTAAGTAAGATCCCAAGTAGGCATGTACGCAGACAACGCTACGCTTTACTCTCGCCTTGTTAAAAAATCTGCCGAGGTCGACAAAGCAAACCTCACTGCCGAGCTCGAAAAGGACCTCCAGTCCGTGGTGGACTGGGGTAAGAAATGGCTCGTGGATTTTAATGCTTCTAAAATGAAGCTGCTATCTATTAATCACCACAGACAATCGCTCCTACCCCGCCCCATTAGCATGGATTAGTCTAGTCTACCTGAAAGTAAAACACTGCGCCTCCTCGGGTTAACTCTCACAACAGACCTCAAGTGGAAGTCCATAGCTAAATCAGCTGCTAAGAAGATAGGTTCTCTGTGCAGGGCCAGGAAGTTTTTCCTGTCTGAAACAATCTGATATGCTCCCGGCTATCATTGTGTATATACACCAGGCTTTCGACAAGAAAGGCGAAGCCCAAACTGTTGCCCTAAACATCTCCGAAGCGTTTGACAGGGTCTACCTCGCTGGTCTTCTATGCAAGCTAATGGGCTACGGTATAAGTGGACAACTGTTTGGCTTAATCCAGTCATTCCACTCAGATCGCACAATGAAGGTGATGTTGAATGGAGATTACCGGAACTGATACGTAAGTTACTGACCCAGAGAATACCTCGTCCCTCGAGGTTCTATTCTAGGTCCCACCCTTTTCCTTATCTACATTAACGATTTCCCCGATTAAGTAAGTTTCCAAGTAGGCATGTACGCAGCCAACGCTACGCTTTACTCTCGCCTTGATCAAATGTCTACCGAGGCCGAAAAAGCAGACCTCGCCGTCGATCTCCAAAGCGACCTCCAATATGTGGTGGACTGGTATCGGAAATGGCTCGCAATTCGCTCCTGTGGAACTCTCTTTCGTATACTTGCTTCCTTAATAATCGCAATCTCCAAAAGTTTAAATGCAACATCAGTTTCCATTACTTATCTTTTTGACACCCATCCTTTCCCCGACACTCCCTGTATCTTCTTCGTCTCCCTTTCTACTCTCACGCAGCTCTCTTCATGCCAGTGTTTCTGTTGTAGATCTTCGTCGTCAATTTGTTGTGGAGTTGAGGCGAAACTTTGCCGAAAAGTTGGAGTGACCGGTTTGATCCGGAAGTAAGACACAGAGAAGGAGGTAAGTTCAAAACAGTATATTAGTATGACAAGATATTCAGAGGAAGTGTTAATAATAAGTAATAAAGAAATAAGTAAGTCCAAAGGTGTTATTACGCGGCCTGACTAGTAGCTGTCGTTAACTGCTATTAACTATTTTCGTTAACTGCTAACTTGACTGCACTCTAGAAGTCTCGCAGGTATTTTATATATAGCAAGAGGAAGGTAACCTGTTCTTCCTTTTTTTTTTTTCACTCTCCTTGTATGTAGCACCCTGCGCACCAGTGGCAGTAACGACTTGCTTGGGGTGAACCGATTATAAATAAAACAAACATCTAGGCTACAACCGAGCACTATTCTATTCTTGTACGTGTGAAACTATAGCGACTTGCCTATTGTTATGTGGAAAATATATCCGATGACCATGACTCCAAGTAATATTTTTATATACATGTAGGTCCCAAACTTTTCCTCTCTATTCTAGGTCCCACCTTTTTCCTCATCTACATTAACGATCTCCCCGATTAAGTAAGATCCCAAGTAGACATATACGCTGACGACACTACGGTTTACTCTCGCCTCAAAGTCGACCGAGGCTGAAAAAGCAGACCTCACTGTCGAGCTCGAAAGAGACCTCCAATACGTGGTGGACTGGTGTAGGAAATGGCTCGTGAATTTTAATGCTTCTAAAACGAAGAGTCCAAAGCTAAATCCGCTTCTAAAAAGGTTGTTCTCTGTGCAGGGTCAGGAAGTTTTTACCGTCTGAAACAATCCTGCACATATACAAATCTACCATCCGCCCGTGCATTGAATACTGCTGCCATATCTGGTCGAGTGCTCCTGCTCTCCACCTAGGGGTCCTTGACAAAATCCAACAGAGAATCTGTAATGTAATAGATCTCAACTTGGCAGCTCGGATACAGTCACTTTCTCACCAGCGCAATGTGGCTTCCCTGTGTCTCTTCTACAAATACTTTCACAGCTTCTGCTCAGATGAACTTAGCTCACTGGTACCCCCCCCCATACTTGAATTTGCTCGAGCCACAAGATTAGCAACTAGGTCCCACCCTTTTACTGTGAAACCTACAAATTGTAAACGCGAATTCTCCTTCATCAGCTTTTTCTCTCGCATTTCCCGCCCTTTTGTTTACTTGCTTTCCCGACAGCTACAATCTTCAAGAATTCAAATGTAAAGTCATTAGTCATCTACTATATCACTAACTTGCTTCCTCTATCTCTCTCTCTCACTCTCTCTCTCTCTCACTCTCTCTCTCACTCTCTCTCTCACTCTCTCTCACTCTCTCTCTCTCACTCTCTCTCTCTCTCATGCTTCTTTCTTTGTCCACTTCACTCTCATCAGTATTCTCATCCTCCTCCTACCCTTTTCCTGACACCCCCTGTAACTTGTCACTCTTTCTCATAACCTACCTCCTATGTAAACCCCTGCTCAACGGTGGCAGTAAAATGCTTTGCTTGGGGCGACACGATTATAAAAAAAATTCTAGGAAACGAAATATTGATTCAACCCACTTTTTACCTTAGAGGTAAAGTCCAAATTAAAGCAACTAGTTTTTAATCAGTAAACACTTTCCTAAAACCTCATAATAACACAAGATAGAGTTAATGCAGTTAAATAAGTTGCAGCTGTACCTGGAATTTATAAAACTACATAAATAGACAAAACACCAAGAATTTAAGAAATAATATGCAGCAAAATTTTGTTCATGAAAAATGTAACTGCAGATATAAACGCAAATGCCCTCTTGATGGAGTGTGTAATGCAGAAGGAGTTATTTACAAAGCAACAGTACACGATACAAACGGACAGAGAAAAAAACATACGTAGGATGTTCTGAAGGAAAATATGAAAAACGTTCGTACAATTATTAGTAGGTACGTTCAGTAAGTCGCAAAAAAAAAAACGAAAAAAAACTGCGTATTTAGTTTAAAACTGAATTTTTAAAAATGAAACAGTTTTCTTCAAATTTTTATTTTAGTTTTAATTGAAAGCTAAATGATTAGATTTATTATTTCCAGTAAACAAAATACTCTGGTTTATTTCAAACAGAAATTAAATTGATTGGAATATAAAAGTTTGAAAACTTTTTTCAATTTTTAAATTTGCCGCCATTTTTGAGCGATCGACACATTTGTAACCAAAAGTTAATTCTCGGTATTAAAAATCTTGCAAAATTAAACATACATCTGTGATACATTATTTTTGGAAAATTAGCAAATTTTATGTTAAATTAATTTGATTTAAACAAGTATTACTTATCTATAGCCTGAAATTTAGAATAAAACTATTTCTTAATCACAAATTTGAACTTTTTCACCTGTCCGCGTCGTAAATCAAGATTATTTTGACAGCTTCTTAATTAGAGATAAAGTGTATGGCGTTTATAAGAGACAAAATTGTACTAATTTTCTTTCGGGTAAGGGAGGAAACTCTGACCTTTTAATCTACACATAGAAATTACCATAGAAAAAAACATCAAATGCACAAAAATAAGTTTAAATTATTTTAAAAATATGGGTGCAGAACGATTTTTATTCAAAATTTCAATTTTCGATAGGCAATATAATCATCAATTCTTGACTAAAATAAATCTAACTGCAACAGTTCTTTAAAGATTTAAAAAATATTTTTAAACTTTATAAATTATTATAATAAAAAAAAATGAAGACAATTCTTTTGAAATTTCATTAGTTATCGAACATTTTTTTCTTCAGGTTATAATGTTCTTAATTTTTAATATATATTCAAGCAATTAAACACTTATCAAATTAAATAATATTAGAGTTTTATTGCATTTTTTTTATTTTACTCATCGGAGCAGAATGTCGGATACTGTTCCAAAATTTAAAATAATAAAAAGTAGATGATTTATATTTCCCAATGAGTCCTGTGTTTAACTAATAAAATTATAGTTTGCAGGCAATTAAAATTTATTAAAATTTTATGAATTTACGTGAAGGGTGGGTAACATAATCAAAATTTTAAAAAAATAATAATTTCAAAAATAATTTCATTAATTTGCGAATGAGTTCCAAAAGATTCATTAAAATCCGACAATTATTTGATTTTTGCGAAAATTTTCTAAATTAATGTGTTTGTCAACGAAAAAAAAGTGAGTGATGTAATCATTACATTTTCCATTGTAAACAGTCATAAAGTTTTGTTAAACCGCTAACTCAAATCAAAACAAAGATTTTCTGCTAAAATTTCGAAAATGTTAGAAGGGATTAAAAAAATTTAAAAATAAATAAAAATTACTTTGATCTTTGATAATAATATTATAAACATTTTGATGGAAAAGTTCGTTTTTTTTTAAAGTTTTGTTAAGTTTTATTCATACTATGCTGTTTTTTTTTTTAGCGATTTAATGGAGGTACCTAAAAGTCAATATTCAAGCTCAAAAGCCTTACAAAATTATACCAACCTAGCCGACCACGTGTGGAAATTAAAAGAAAATTTTTAAAAAATTCTTATGTAACTTGGCCAGACCTTGCAACGGTGGTGATGTTTGCAAATTGTGCCAATCAAAGAAGTTGGCTATATTATAATTTCCAGAACGAGAAAGGTTTCTAGATAAAAGGTCCGAAATAATATCTGGGTAGATACACCTTTGAAAATAGATTTGGGGCTTGTACACACCCGTATAAAAGTGTATACAATATTGTTTATGTTATGGGAAAACACACCTATTCCTCAGATAATGGACTCTCCCTTCTATATTAATAAGAGTTAACAGGAAGTTAACCCGGGAAGTTCCTTTTTGTGTGGGAGTTAAGTAGGACTACATAGAGAACCTGAGGTATTATGGTGGACGTGGTAAGAATGGTAAGTAAAAATGTGGTATTTTGGTGAAAGGTTTATTGTAAGTGTGTCAAGGTCAACGAAAGTGAATAGCTAAGTTAAATTAGGACAGATGAAGACCAGCCTTCCCCGCCCCCCATTTCGGCCTTGTGCTACATTTGTACATTGAGTACAATAAATAATGAAGTTCCTTTTTGTGTACCTAATTAATGGGAATGAATGAATGAATGTGAGTTCGAGCCTGTCCCCCGGCATTGTCTTTTGCTATGATCCAGGTCGAGATTCCCAATTTCTCCAGTTTTTAGTTTTTGGCCCGTTTTATCTCGTCTGGGTCAAGATTATATTCTCCCCATCGATTTTATTTTCTCCTCTCCACTCCCTGTAGAAAGAGTGCCTCTTGATTTTGTCCTATGGGCAGAATACAGCGGCCTCTTTGTTTTGTGGGTTGGTTGGGTCCAACTAACATCATGATTTCTGTTTGTATCTTTTGTTTAAATTTTTTTTTGTTTTGGGAATTTAGGTTATGCCCCTCCCCACATATCATTTTTTAAATATATTTTTATATCTATTATTCACAATAAAATTTTTATACTCTTTTGGGTTTTTTTTAGGTCCCTGGTATGTTTGAAGTATTTTGGTGTATAAAGGATTGAATGATGATGGACATGTTCTTGTGGGGGATAAGAAAATTGTAAAGTATGTTTGGGTCGTGAGTCGGATTAGCTAGGTATAGGATAGGTATTGAAGACCACCCTGAGTTTCCTCCCCACCAAATCGGCCTTGTGCCACAGTTATATTTTTCATACAATAAATATTGAGAAATTCTTGGGAAGTTCATAGGAGTGTGTTAGAGTTCTATTTGAGTGCAGTAGGACTACTAGGCAGTTGATATTAGTCGGCAGTTAGCCGAATACTAAGGAGTCAGCTTTCAGTGGAAGATTACCAAGTTCCTAACATTTAGGGTGCGTTAAGTCGATTAGCAACCGACGTAGCCTTAAGTTCGAAAACTACCTCACAACAGTTACGCGCGTTTTAACTAACAACTCCCTTATTTTCGAAATTCTTGTCATGCGTACTAAAATTCCTGTTACGTGTTCTAAAATTCCTGTTATACGTTCAGAAAAGCTTTGGATAATCAGTTAACATATGAAGATACCGAAAGATTGAAGCAAAGATAGCGTAATCGGCTAATATTCCGAATTCTGTGATCCAGCGAAATAGGCTTCTATGTGGATGACAAATATACAATATTTATATGTATATAATATATTCGTCATCCATATACAAGCCTGTTTTGCTGTATCACAGCTCATCAGTGTGACTAGATATTCAATTGCTTCTGGCCCGAGATCGAAACTCGACCGATTTGGTGTCAGTCGAAGTCGCTAACCGCTAAGCCACAGGCTCATGGAGTCACCGAAGAGAAATTTCAGCGTGTTATATATAAGCGGCGTATACACACGCCAGTCACCGAAAAAACTCAAGTCAATGCTGAACAGTAATGCATAAATCGCACAAGTATTTTTATTTAAATTTTCCTCTCTAGAGAGGTCAAACGTAATGAGAGCATATATATATATATATATATATATATATATATATATATATATATATAGCTATTGGGCACGTATAATGATATGCGCTAAAAAGTCTGCCTACTTCCACCGAACGCCCATAGCCCAGGGGTAGAGTCGCCGACTGACGCCATTTCGGTCGGGTTTCAATCCTGGATAAAAAAGCAATCGGAGTCTAACCGTACTGATGAGCTGTGATACGGCGAAACAGATCTGTCTGCTGATGACAATATATATATACAACATGCTGTTAAAAGTTATTTAAGTATTGTGTAGTCCCACTATGTACCTTACTCAGACAAAATAACTTTCTTTAAAATTTAATTAATTACAATCCAACCTCCTATAAAAATTGTCTACCCATTTTAAATCTAAAGTCCGACTATGTATTTTATACAGACAAAATTAAAAAGTGGCATGTCTAGATCCAAGCCATCTTGCCCCCTTTCATAACTTAAATATTAAATCTCCATTGTTACATAATTCTCAATTTTGATTGAACAATATTGATACACCTAAAGCGTTTTCTCCAACTACCACTCTCTAATTTTCTAAATAACCATGAATTCATCTATATTTTAAAAATAAATCATTTTCACCATTTATTTTAACAGGAATAGTTTTGAAGAGGAATAGTTTTGTGCTTAAACATGAAAATTTTTTTGTAATGATATTATGTTTTTAGAAATCATTGTAATAACAAAATTACAATATATATACATATATAAGTAAGTATACCTAGTGAGCCAACAAACCTACCTAAGCGGATCGTCAGGGAATGCTGGCCTGACGATCCGTTTAGGTGAAACCTTGGTAGGGTTGTTGGCTCACTAGGTATACTTTACTTATTCTGCTCTGCTTAAGTATTGAGCGCTTTTTCGTTAGTTGATCACTCGTCTCGGGTTTTTGGGTACGTGCTGGCTTAGTCTAAATCTCTTTGTCTGATGTTCATGTACTTAGCTCTTTCTTTTTTTTGACAACCATTTTTCCTTTCTCGTATATACGCGGTGGGTTTTTCGAAACGAGTGTAATTATAAATTTGTGTTTATATATATATATATATATATATATATATATATATATATATATATATATATATAAACACAGAGTGCGATGTATAAATTGTCTCCATTTTATATTTTTAATTTCGTGGCTGCACGTTCGTTGTTTTTTATTCTGACGACTGGATACATTAACGGAAATAAGGTCTAGACAGGAGTTTTAAAAATTAAGTTGACATATTAGCCGTTACGATTGAGAGAAAAAATCATGTATTTTCCAAAAATATAAACTTTTTTCAAATTTAAAAATAATCTCTATTCTGATTAGTTAAATTGGACACACACATAAATTTGTATGTCTTCCCATATCTATAAATAACAAACGTATTATTTCTTATATTTAAATGGAAATCATTTTCACAACAAGGATCTAACATTGCCTGATGATGAGGTAGAAATCTCGAAACATAGAAATTTCCGTGTCGCAATGTAATTTTAAGTAAAAAAAAATTAATCATATGATTGTATTATGCTCTACATTATTTATTGTATTTTTTTATAAAAGAAAAAAATGCCCGAGAACTCGGAATTGTAAAACTTGTTTCACTTCACTTGGATTTCTATATATATATATATATATATATATATATGCGCGTATGTAACCCTGCCGTAAAAAATGGCGGCAAAATATTTGAAAAGATTATTACTTGCTTCCGATCAGGTTATCAACATCTGAGTGTAACAGAATGGAATATATATTACCTCTTGTCATATATCAGGTACATATATATATATATATATATATATATATATATATATGTAATGAATTATTTTGAACATTATTTTTACCGATACTCGTATTTAAGTATATACTCTGTTTTTAATTAAACAGTATTTTATATTTATATCTACCGGCCTGATTATTTCACGATGAATTTTTATAACGAAAATGTGTGCTATCCAGCAGGATTCGAACCTGCAACCCCTATTTACATAGGGAGAAGCTACCATTTGATCTGGTAGTGTCTTAACCACTCGACCATGAATAGCCTCTTGATCAGACTAGGTTTTTATCATAACACAATTTTCGATCTATCGTCAACAAACCATATCTGTTCTGTAATGTATCGTAATGCCAAACATGTTTATATATATATATATATATATATATATATATATATATATATATATATATATATACCTGATATTTTTTTTTTTTTAATCATATCACCCCGAGCAAGGCGGTAACGCCACTGATGCGCAGGGGGCTACGTAAGGGTAAAAAGAATGGAAAAGAAAAAGCCGGAAACCACATCCTAAACAGGAAACAAGGGATGAGTCTCTTCACCTGTTCAATAGATGTGGGTGGAGTGTGAACCGGGCGATAGTTTAGTCTATCTACTCCAATTGAAAAAAAAAAAATAAGGAAAAGAGGAAAAGATTGGAAAAGAGAAAACCGGAAACCGCATTCTAAACAGGAAACAAGGGATGAGCCTCTTCACCTGTTCAATAGATGTGGGTGGAGTGTGAACCGGGCGATAGTTTAGTCTTTCTACTCCAATTGAAAAAAAAAATAAAAATAAGGAAAAGAGTGAAAAGATTGGAAAAGAGAAAACCGGAAACCGCATCCTAAACAGGAAACAAGGAATGAGCCTCTTCACCTGTTCAATAGATGTGGGTGGAGTGTGAACCGGGTGATAGTTTAGTCTATCTACTCCAATTGAAAAAAAAAAAAATAAGGAAAAGAGTGAAAAGATTGGAAAAGAGAAAACCGGAAACCGCATCCTAAACAGGAAACAAGGGATGAGCCTCTTCACCTGTTCAATAGATGTGGGTGGAGTGTGAACCGGGCGATAGTTTAGTCTATCTACTATGACAAGATGTAATATATATATATATATATATATATATATATATATATATATATAACAATGTTAAATAGCAAATACGCAGCTTACTGGTAGTAAATGAGATGCGTTCACTTGGGAAAATATTAATCCGTCTCTCCTACCACCGGCTATGGGGTAAAGAGCAAAAGAGATTGGGTTCTATAGCCATGATTGGCAGCCAGTCTACCACAGAAAATAATGGCAACCTATTGCAGCAAAATCTCCTGCGAGTCAGTCATGTCTCTTTCGAGACATGATCGCCCAAGCGTGTATGGCACTTAACTGACTGAATGAATGAAGGTAAGAAGAGCAGATGAAAATAGGAAATAATAGATTGGGTTCTATAGCCTTGGTTGGCAACCAGTCTACCGCAGAAAGTAACTTTTCCCCAGGTAGTTATGTCACGAGACCTGATGGTTAAAGCGTGTATCACGTATGGAACTTGACTGACTGATTGAATATAATAGTTGAAAACATGATTTAGGCTTCTACTGGGCATAAAGTGGGGGACCAGTTTTAATTTGTTATGAAATAATAAACTGATCCCCCACTAATTACTACTTAATAATATAATACATTTCTTTCCTCTCTAGCTATGAGTCAAATAACAAAACAGATTGGGTTCTATAACCTTGGCTGGCAACCAGTCTACCGGAGAAAGCAATGGCAACCTAGTGCGAGATATTCTTCTGCCCAGTCAGTCATGCTTCTTTCGAGACATGATCGCCCAAAGCGTGTATCACGTATGGCTCTTAACTAACTGATTGAATATAATAGAGACACGATTAAGGCTTCTACTGGGTAGAAAGTGGGGGATCGGTTTTCTATTGTTATGAAGTAATAAACTGATCCCCCATTAATTACTACTTAATAATATAATACATTTCTTTCCCCTCTAGCTATGAGTCAAATAATAGGACAGATTGAGTTCTATAGCCTTGGCTGGCCACCAGTCTATCGCAGAAAGCAATGGCAACCGACTGCGCGATAATAATCTGGCCAGTCAGACATGTCTCTTTCGAGACATGATCGCCCAAAGCGTGTATCACGTATGGCACTTAACTGACTGACTGAATATAATAGTTGGAGTCATTATAAAGTCTTCTACTGGGCATAAAGTGGGGGATCGGTTTTCTATTGTTATAAAGTAATAAACTGATCCCTCTAATTACTACTTAATAATATAATCCATCTCGTCCCTCTCTAGCTGTAGGTTAAATAACAGGGCAGACTGGGTTCTACAACCTTGGCTGGCAATCAGTCTACCGCAGAAAATAATAGCAACCGTATGGCAATTAAATGACTGACTGAATATAATAGTTGGAGACATAATTAAGGCTGCTACCGGGCATAAAGTGGGGGATCGGTTTTCTATTGTGATGAAGTAATAAACTGATCCCTCTAATTACTACTTAATAATATAATCCATCTCGTCCCTCTCTAGCTGTAGGTTAAATAACAGGGCAGACTGGGTTCTACAACCTTGGCTGGCAATCAGTCTACCGCAGAAAATAATAGCAACCGTATGGCAATTAAATGACTGACTGAATATAATAGTTGGAGACATAATTAAGGCTGCTACCGGGCATAAAGTGGGGGATCGGTTTTCTATTGTGATGAAGTAATAAACTGATCCCTCTAATTACTACTTAATAATATAATCCATCTCGTCCCTCTCTAGCTGTAGGTTAAATAACAGGGCAGACTGGGTTCTACAACCTTGGCTGGCAATCAGTCTACCGCAGAAAATAATAGCAACCGTATGGCAATTAAATGACTGACTGAATATAATAGTTGGAGACATAATTAAGGCTGCTACCGGGCATAAAGGGGGGGATCGGTTTTCTATTGTGATGAAGTAATAAACTGATCCCCCATTAATTACTAAATAATAATATCATACATTTCTTCCCCCTCTAGCTATGAGTCAAATAACAAAACAGATTGAGTTCTATAGCCTTGGCTGGCAACTTGTCTATCGTAGAAAGCAATGGCAACCTACTGCGGGATAATCTTGTGGCCGGTCAGACATGTCTCTTTCGAGACATGATCACCAAAGCATGTATCACGTATTGAACTTGACTCTCTGAATAGCTGAACGAGACATGAAGGAGGAATAACTGTGAGAACTTCATCGACTTGAAAACATTTGAAGTTTGAAACGAAAGGCGCGACGGTGTTTGAACGAAAAGAAAATTAATTGCAGACACAGAGAAAGATTTTGCTTTGCTTAATAATTCGGAGGAGGCCCTTGCATATGGCGACTGAATTGTCATTTTCAATTTCTAAAAGTGAGGAAAGGATGACGTCTTGGCAGACGGTGAGAAACGGAATTCCTGCGTCCTTTGATTTAGCTGTCATCGTCAATCGCGTCTCTTCGATTTGTGACATGACAAGAAGTTATTTACATCCGCTCAATCAATGTCGTCTATTTTGCTTAGCTAAGTGAATGGTTACTTAATTATCAACTCGTACTTATAGCCCGAAGACATGACCAATAACTGTCTATCGCGATGGCTTCAGATGTGCGTAAGTCAGTTTTCCATATGGTGGACATTGTTTGTTTAACGGCATAGCAACCTCTTATGGGTCATTTAATACCGAAATTTAATTTTGCGGGTGCATTAGTAATTTCTTTTACAGGTGATTTATACACACACACACACACACACACACACACACACACACACACACACACACATATATATATATAGTACTGTGCAAAAAATATTAGGACAAAAACTATTTTATCTTTTATGAGGCATATTGACGAAAAACAATTTATTTAAAGTAATTTTATTTGATTTACTCAACAAATGCTTTAAAAAGAAAAAAATACTTGTTACAAAAGAAATGTAATATTTAGTATAATAGCCTTTTGCTTTGATCACAGCCTTCCTTCTGTCAGGCATCGGCATCACAAGCTTCTTCAATGTATCTAATGGTATCTCCTGCCAAGCAGCTTGTATTTTTTCCAAAATTAAAAAAAGTCAGTCATATCCAAGGATAATGGAATAATAATTACCACACACACACACACACACACACACACACACACACACACACACACACACACATATATATATATATATATATATATATATATATATATATATATAGTACTGTGCAAAAGTATTAGGACAAGAGATGTTTTATCTTTTATTGACAGATAATAAACAATTTCATTAAAGTAATTTTATTTGATTTACTCAACAAATGCTTTAACAAGAAAAATACTTTTTACAAAATAAATTTAATATTTAGTATAATAGCCTTTTGCTTTGATCACAGCCTTCATTCTGTCAGGCATAGACATCACAAGCTTCTTCAATGTATCTAATGGTATTTCCTGCCAAGCAGCTTGTATTTGTTCCCAAAGTGTGTCTTGCGAAGTAACATTAGATTTATCAATTTGTTTATCCAAATTATCCCGTAGATATTCAATAGGATTGAGATAAGGGCTTTGGGGTGGGGTGGGGGGGCAATTCAAATTCAGAAGTTATCCTTTATCTCCCTTTTTAGTTAAATAATTCTTACAAAATTTGACTTTTCATTCTGTATTTGAATTTCAGTGAGGTTTTTATGAAAACCACCGCTGTCCTAATACTTTTGCACACAACCGGGAGTGTGCAAAAGTGTTAGGACAGGAGTGATTTTAAACTTTATTTTAATGCCTCATAAAAGATAAAATAGTTCTTGTCCTAATACTTTTGCACAGTACTGTGTATATATATATATATATATATATATATATATATATATATATATATATATATATTGAACATTATTTTTACCGATACTCGTATTTATGTGCGCTGGATAGCACACATTTTCGTAATAAAATTTATCGTAAAAATAATCAGGCCGGTAGATATAAATGTAAAAATACTGTTTAATTAAAAACAGAATATCTACTTAAAAATAATGTTCAAAATAATTCATTACAAATTGTCGGTTTCTTGTAACCAAGTTTCGTTAAAATTCGTTAATTTCCGTAACATGTTTACATATATATATATATATATATAGTCATCCGCAGACAGATCTGTTTCGCTGTATCAAAGCTCATCAGTAGGGTTAGACATCCTTTTGCTTCTAGCCAGGATTGAAACTCGACCGAATTGACATCAGCTGGTGATTCTACCTCTATATAAATCCAGGTAAAGAGAATCAACAAAAAGTTTAACAATAATAACAAATTCAAAGAAAACGGTTGAATTCTCTTCATTTTAACATCTCGTGACTTTGCACTACACATGAAGGAATTCTAAAACTAAAATATTCTGTTAATCTTTTTGAATGATTTGTGAGCATCTTTGTGGTTACCAACACTGTTTATAGATACGTAATTTAGAATAAAGCTCATTTCGTCTTTTTGCCTTGATAAAGTCCATCACAGGACGAAACGCGTAAGCAAGTTAAATACAGTTTTCCTTTTGTCTTCTTTCTATTTAACCATCCTGTCACTAATCTCAGATAATAACTGAGTATATATATATATATATATATATATATATATATATATATATATATATATATATATATATATAATTATTAACCAGTTCTTGGTCAGAATTAATTTGGGCAGTATACAGTTATATTAAAAATCATCCATACACACGTAATGTAGAGCTTTGAATTATTTTCATTTGGATGTCAATCAATTATGCAAGGTTGATTTTTATCAAAACATCTTTGGTGGGAGTTTGCAGCTTCGATTCCTGCAGGAAGATAGATATTTTCAAAACGATTGTTTAAACGATTATGGCCAGTGCAAATTATAATGAGTAGATAGACTAAACTATCGCCCGGTTCATCACTCCAGCCGCGTCTATTGAACAGGTGAAGAGGCTCATACCTTGTTCCCTGTTTAGAATGTGGTTTCCGGCTTACTCTTTTCCAATCTTTTCACTCTTTTCTTTTTTCTTTTTTTCAATTGGAGTAGATAAACTAAACTATCGCCCAGTTTGACACTCCATCCACGTCTATTGAACAGGTGTAGAGGCTCATCTCTTGTTTCCTTGTTTAGGATGTGGTTTCCGGCTTTCTCATTTCCAATCTTTTCACTCTTACGTAGCCCCCTGCACATCAGTGGCGTTACCGCGTTGCTCGGGGTGATATGATTAAAAAAAAAGACTATTTAAATATATATATTCTACACCAAGAAAACAACAAAAGCAAACTACAGATCCTCGAGGTAATATTCATTAAAAAAACTTAAGCCGTCAATTAATAGAATCAGCTATGAATATTGTAGTAATGTTCTAAAATGTTTATAAAAAGAACAGTTTTTTTTATTCTTTAACACGTACATGACCATGACATTACAACATATAAAGAAATTCCATTTTGGATAATTTTCACGTTCTAATGAAAGCTAGCAATATGTCGAACGTTATATTTGAAGCAGGAAAAATGTACAGTAATTTTTAGCAACAGTTTTCTGGTTGCATTTGTTATCATAACTCACACTCCTGAAGATGACCTCAGAAAGAGGTTGAAAGTACTTGGGTACCTTTAAAAATGAATGAAAATAACATTTGTCAACGTTACAGCTCATTTCTGACATCTTCGATTGCAATATGCGAAAGATTATCCGT
>JBBBDQ010001976.1:502500-527500 GCA_037127315.1 Ascarosepion bandense
AGAAAGAATCGTAGGATTGAAAGAAAGAAAGTAAAGGAAAGAAAGAAAAAGCAAAAAATAGAGAAAAAGAAAGAAAGAAAAAGCAAAGAATCGTAGAATTTTTTTATAATCATATCGCTCCAAGCAAGGCAGTTTACTGCCACTGGTGTGCAGGGGGTTACATAGAAGGAAACTAATAAGAAAGAGTGACAGGTTATAGGGGGTGTCAGGAAAAGGGAAAGAGGAAGATGAGAATACTGATGAAAGTGGAGTGGACGGAGAAAGGAGCATGAGAGAGAGGATGCAGGTTAGTGAGATAAGAGATGACTACTGACTTTACATTTGAATTCTTGAAGGTTGTAGCTGTAGGGGAATCAAGGAAATGGAAGAGAATTTCACAGGCTGGAAGTGCAATTGAAGAAGCTGCTGCAGTATAATTTGCGTTTACAATTTATTGGTTTCTCAGTAAAAGGGTGGGACCTAGTTGCTGATCTTGTGACTCTAGTAAATTCATATATAGATGGTACCAGTGAGCTAAGTTCATTGGAGCAGAAGCCGTGAAAGTATTTGTAGAATAGTCCCAGGGAAGTCACATTGCGCCGATGAGAAAGTGACTGTATCCGAGCTGCCAAGTCGGGATCGATCACAATACAGATTCTCCGTTTGATTTTGTCAAGGACCCCTAGGTGGATAGCAGGAGTACCCAACCTGATATTGCAGCAATATTCAATGCACAGGTGGATGGTAGATTTGTATATGTGCAGGATTGTTTCAGATGGGAAAAACGCCCGGGCCCTGCACAGAGAACCGAACTTCTTAGGAGCGGATTTCGCTATGGATTTTATATAGTCATTTCACTTGAGGTCTACTGTGAGAATTAACCCGAAGAGACGCAGTATTTTACTTTCAGGGAGACTGGATTGATCCATGCTAATGTGGGTAGGGGCGATTATCTGTGGTGGTTAATAGATAGCAGCTTCGTTTTGGAAGTATTGAAATTCACGAGCCATTTCTTGCGTTTTTTTCAAGCTCGGCAGCGAGGTTTGCTTTGTCAGCCTCGGCAAATGTTTGATCAAGGCGAGAGTAAACCGTAGTGTCGTCAGCGTATATGCCTACTTGGGATCTTACTTAATCGGGGAGATCGTTAATGTAGATAAGGAAAAGGGTGGGAACTAGAATAGAGAGGAAAAGTGTGGGATCTAGATGTATATAAAAATAATTACTTGGGGTCATGGTCATCGGATTCTTATGTCTTTGTCTATGAGTGTATCAAATTTGATTAAAATCGGACCACTCCTTCTATAAACCGATTTTTTTGATTATCGATTTTCGATATTTATCGAGGGGTACCTCGACACAAAACATGGCTAAGAACACTCGCAGACGCTTATAGTACAACTGTGTAAATTTTCAAGAAAATCGGTTCAGCCGTTTCGGAGTCTATAGGTAACGGACACAGACACAGACACACATACACACACATACACGCACAGACAAAGTTCCATTTATAAATAAGTATATATATATACATATATATATGTGTGTGTGTGTGTGTCTTTGTGCGTGTCCGTTACCTATAGTCTCCGAAACGACTGAACTGATTTTCTTGAAAATTTACACAGTTGTACTATACGCGTCTGCGAGTGTTCTTAGCTAGGTTTTTTTTGTCGAGGTACCCCCGATAAATATTGATAATCGAAAAAATCGGGTTATAGAAGGAGTGGTCCGATTTTAATCAAATTTGATACACTCAGAGACAAAGACATAAGAAACGATATTCTGCGAGACTTCTAGAGTGCAGTCAAGTTAGCAGTTAACGAAGATAGTTAACAGCAGTTAACGACAGCTACTAGTCAGGCCGCGTAATAATACCTTTGGACTTACTTATTTCTTTATTACTTATTATTAACGCTTCCTTTGAATATCTTGTCATACTAATATACTGTTTTGAACTTACCTCCTTCTCTGTGTCTTACTTCCGGATCAAACCGGTCACTCCAACTTTTCGGCAAAGTTTCGCCTCAACTCCACAACAAATTGGCGACGAAGATCTACAACAGAAACACTGGCATGAAGAGAGCTGCGTGAGAGTAGAAAGGGAGACGAAGAAGATACAGGGAGTGTCGGGGAAAGGATGGGTGTCAAAAAGATAAGTAATGGAAACTGATGTTGCATTTAAACTTTTGGCGATTGCGGTTATTAAGGAAGCAAGTATACGAAAGAGAGTTCCACAGGAGCGAATTGCGAGCCATTTCCGATACCAGTCCACCACATATTGGAGGTCGCTTTGGAGATCGACGGCGAGGTCTGCTTTTTCGGCCTCGGTAGACATTTGATCAAGGCGAGAGTGTTCCACAGGAGGGAAGTGCGAGAAAAGAAGCTTCTAGAATAGAAGTCGGGCTTACATTTTGTCGCAGATCTTCGTCGTCAATTTGTTGTGGAGTTGTGGCGAAACTTTGCCGAAAAGTTGTAGTGACTGGTTTTGTCTGGAAGTAAGACACTGAAGATATGTTCAAAATTGTGTTAATAATAAGTGACATAGAAATATGTAAGTCCATATTACGCTACCTGACTAGTAGCGGTCGTTAACTGCTCTCGCTAACTGCTTCGTTAAACTGCTGTACTTGACTGCTCTATAATTTTTTTTGTTGATTGTTCTGTAGAAGTCACACAGATAATTTTATATATAGCAGGAGGAAGAGTCAATTCCTCGTAGGAGGGTACTATAACACATTTGATTGTTTCCACTGTAAAAGGGTAGGATGTAGTTGCCAGTCTAGTAGTTCAAATAAATTCGTGCAGAGAGGGAGCTAAGCTCGTCGGAGAAGAATCCGTGAAAATATTTGTTGAACTGGCCATTGGTAAAATCTGTACGAAAGAGAACTTACTGAGTCCTTGACAAAATCCCACGGAGAATCTGTAATGTGATTAATCCCAACTTGGCAGCTAGGATACAGTCACTTTCTCACCGGCGCAATGTGACTTCCCTGGGTCTATTCTACAAATACTTTCACAACTTCTGCTCCGATGAACTTAGCTTACTGGTACCCCCTATGTATGAATTTCCTCGAGCAACAAGATTAGCAACTAGGTCCCACCATTTGACTGTGAAACCAATAAATTGTAAACGCAAATTCTTCTCCAGCAGCTTCTTTTCTCGCACTTCCCGCCTGTGGAATTTCCTTCCGTTTACTTGCTTCCCCGACAGCTACAATCTCCAAGAATTTAAATGTAATGTCAGTAGTCATCTCCTATCTCACTGACTTGCATCCTCTCTCTCTCTCTCTCTCTCTCTCTCTCTTTCTCTCTCTCTCATGCTCTCATCTCATCTCTTCAGTATTGTCATTCTTCTCTTACCCGCTTCCTGACACCCCTGTATTCTGTCACTCCTCATAACTTTCCTTCTATGTAACCCCTTGCAAATCAGTGGCAGTATAATGCTTTGCTTGGGGTGATACGATTATAAAAAAAAGTTTTATCTCACACATTGAATCTATCTTTTAGTAAGATTTGTATCACGTTGTACATATTATCTAAAATTCTAACTATATAATTCTGGCTTTAAATAACCTGTAAAAGCTGTAGATGACGAATCAACCAATAAATAAATAAATAAATAAAATGTATTGAGCATAAAATTGAAAACAACATACATGGAAATTTCGTCAAAGTCAGGGGATCATGGCACACGGTAGAAGCGTTGGCAGAAAAAAACAAAAAAACAAGATCAAAAATGGCGACCGTAACTTGTTCCTTTAAATCTTTTTTTTAAAATTAGTCACGTATTTTACATCGAGATTATTCGGCCTTTTTGGGGTGGAGGATTGAAAGAATCATATCAGCTAGGATTTCGAATAATATATATATATATATATATATATATATATATATATATATATATATATATATTGTGTGTGTGTGTGTGTGTGTGTGTGTGTGTGTGTGTGTGTGTGTGTGTGTGCGCGTGCGTCTTTATGTGCGGTTATGGAATTTCGCAGTAGGGTTGTGATTAGGCCTAAGTTTAAAAAACGAAAACGAATCGGGGCAAAGAACCAATGTACATGTGCTTCAGGTAAGTTCATTATTTGCTTGTGAAATACAGGAACTATTCATCGAGAATCGCTGTCTTGCGTTTAGTTGGGCACATATCGAATATTATACCTGTCTTGAATGACTAAGAATATAGTTGTCATACCTCAAAATATCTATCTATCTTAGGGCTTTCACATCTCATCTATCTATCTATCTATCTATCTATCTATCTATCTATCTATCTATCTATCTATCTATCCAAGTTTGTTCATTATCTATCTATCTATCTATCTATCTATCTATCTATCTATCTATGTCAGTCTCTTCATTATCTATCTATCTATCTATCTATCTATCTATCTA
Organism: Ascarosepion bandense; assembly: GCA_037127315.1. NCBI lineage: Eukaryota > Metazoa > Mollusca > Cephalopoda > Sepiida > Sepiidae > Ascarosepion > Ascarosepion bandense. The sequence goes on from JBBBDQ010001976.1 coordinate 506,875, forward strand.
TCTATCTATCTATCCGTTTGTTCTATTTATCTTATCTATCTATCTATCTATCTATCTATCTATCTATCTAAGTTTGTTATATTCTATCTATCTATCTATCTATCTATCTATCTATCTATCTATCTATCTATCTCAGTCTCTTATCTATCTATCTATCTATCTATCTATCTATCTATCTATCTATCTATCTATCTATCTAAACCCATTATCATTCTCTATATATTTAATACTCTCTTTAACCTATCTATCTATGTATCTATCTGTCTGTGTATCTATCTATCTATCTATCTATCTATCTATCTATCTATCTCGCTAGCTAGCTAGCTAGCTATCTACATCTGTTTATTATCTATCTATCTATCTATCTATCTATCTATCTATCAATCGACGTCTGTTTAATATCTATCTATCTATCTATCTATCTATCTATCTATCTATCTATCTATCTACGGCTGTTTAATATCTATCTATCTATCTATCTATCTATCTATCTATCTATCTATCTATTTCGGTTACTTCATGTATCTATATATCTATTTATCTATCTAAACCCATTATCATTCTCTATATATTCAATACTCTTTTTAACCTAGCTATCTTGATGTAAACACATTTGGAGTTAATCATTCAAGATCACTGATGAAGTAACTGGGGTTAACGAGAGAAGAAATACCTTGTATAATAAGTCTTTATAATATTAAGTCTTTATAATATTAAGTCTTTATAATATTAAGTCTACTCGCTGTGAAATACTCTTGACTGACTGCAACGATTTTTTGCGCACTAATTTGTATATTTGTGGTAGAAGGCCAAACAATGCGAAATTGGGAGGAGGAGTAATCTTCATTCGTCTTATATTTAATCTTAGCTACCACAATCACTGGCCCTCAATAATTCGTTTTCTTTTAATCATATCACCCCGAGCAAGGCGGTAACGCCACTGATGTGCAGGGGGCTACATAGGAGTGAGAAGATTGGAAAAGAGAATTCTTGCACACGAACTAGATATTCTTACTTACAATTCTTTCTACAGTCACAATAATATCTCAGAAACTCTATGAAGACCTAATTAGGTGGATAACTTCCGTCATCCACACTGCTCAGGTCCGTCAAGTACGTTACACTCAGTCTCCCCTGTCTCTTTCTCCCTTTATCTCCCCTGTTAGTATCAGGTTCTCGAAGCCCTTCTTCCTCATTGCATGTCCCAGGAAATTTAGCTGTCTCTTTCTGACGCTCAGTATTAATTTTCTTTTCGTTTCCGTCCATTCCAAAACCTCATCATTGCTCACATGCTCGATCCAGCATCCTTCTGTAGAACCACATTTCAGTTGCTTCAAGTTTTTCCTTCATTTTTGATTATATTGTCCAGCATTCACTGCCATATTGAAGGACGGACAGCACATAGCAATCCAGTACTCTCTTCTTTGTTTTTAGCAAAATTGCCCTGTTTCTTAATACTTTACTCAGCTCCTGGAATGCATCCTTGTGCTTTTGGATCTCAGGAATATAAATGTATAGAAACTGATGTGACCACAAAGTGAGTGGTCAGTTTATATATTGATTGTAACGTGGAATTGATCCCCCACTTTATATCCAGTATGCTTCTGGAGAACCCCATTTCTTTTGCTTCAAGTTTTTCCTTCATCTTTGATGATATTGTCCAACATTCATTGCCATATTGAAGAACTGACATCACATAGCAATCCAGTACTCTCTTTGTTTCTAGTGAAATTTTCATGTCTCTTAATACTCTACTGAGCTTCTGAAACATGTCCTACGCAATGCCGATTAGCATTTGGATCTCTGTGTCACACTTTCCGTCATTTTTTTAGAACACATGCCAGGTATTTAAATTTTTGTACCTGCTTGATTTTAGTATCCCTTACCTGTATTTGGTATTTTGGGCTACCTTTTTTGCTGATGACCATGCATTTGGTTTTCTTGCAGTTTATTTGTAGTCCTTTCTTGTCACTCTCTTCCGCTACTTTCTGTAGGAAGTCTTGTAGTTTCCTTTCTGTGTCTGCTATCAGCATTTTATCATCTGCGTACCTTATGTTGTTCAAATTGTGGCCTCCAATTACAAATCAGGGTATAACATCTAAGATGTTCAAAATAGTCTCGCTGTACAATTTGAATAGATCCGGTGAAATGACACATCCTTGTCTTACGCCCCTTTCAATCTTTGTATATTTGTTGAATACGTTACCTGTCCGCATGCAGGCGGTTTGCTGCCAGTAGAGATTCTTGATTACTCATGTCTTCCCCCAAAATCTCGAGATTATTTACAATAAAAGTAAGATTTATTTCGCGAAACAAAACAAAAGAATTACTAATCAACTCTTCCCACAGTCTCTAAATATGGTAGAAACATCAGTCAGTCTGTTAAGCTCTATAACTGATACACGCTTTGGGCGATCATGTCTCGAAAGAGACATGACTGATTGGGCAGAAGATTATCCCGCAGTAGGTTGCCATTGCTTTCTGCGGAAGACTGGTTGCCAGCCAAGGCTATAGAACCCAATCTGTTCGAACATTTGACTCACAGTTAGAAGGCGAAGAAATGTATTATATTATTAAGTAATTAGTAGGGGATCAGTTTATCACTTCATAACAATAGAAAACTGACCCCCCCCACTTTATGCCCAGTAGAAGGCTTAATCATGTCTCCAACTATTATATTCAATCAGTCAGTTAAATGCCATACGTGATACACGCTTCGGCAGTCATGTCTCTTTCGAGACATGACTAACTGGTCAGATGTTCATAAAGTTAATACTCATCGATGGTTACATGCATCTGGATTAAAGTCTGAAATTGAAGGCTTTATTCTTGCGGCGCAAGACCAAAGTCTTTTCACTAGAAACTTTCAAGCAATTATTATACATAATAATGTGGATCCAAAATGCAGGTTCTGTGACAAATACCAAGAAACTATAGACCATCTAATCTCAGGCTGTTCTGTACTTGCCCCAAATGAATATAAAAATCGTCACGAAAGAGTGGGGCAATATTTACATTGGGCAATGTGCAAACATTATGGAAAATCTGTAAACGAATACTGGTATGAACATCACCCATCTCCAGTTACAGAAATAGAAGATGTCACCATTCTATGGGATTACACCATCTACACAGACAGAAAACTTGAAGCAAATAGGCCAGACATTATTGTTAAAAACCAGAAAGAAAAAAACTTGCCTATTAATTGATATGGCTTGTCCAGCGGATTGTAACATAGCAACCAAGGAATTTGAAAAACTGTCAAAATATAAAGACCTGGAAATTGAAATAGAAAAAATGTGGAAGTTTAAAACAAGAATCGTGCCAGTGATAGTAGATGCACTTGGAATGATAAAAAATGGAACAAAACAACACTTTGAAAGAATCCCTGGAAACTCCAGCTTCAGAGATATACAAAAATTGTCTTGTTAAGTACAGCCCACACACTAAGGAGAACTTTGTATATGTAACGCTAGGGATGTTATGGGAGATAGAAAAAGACATGAAATTGAGCCATAACAACACATCACGACCTGCTTTAGGTCTTCCTGCACACTTGGTAGGTAGTGCGACCATAGCAGAAATGGAAATATGATGAAAAATGACATAATAATAATAATAATAATAATAATAATAATAATAATAAATTGAATTGTGGAAATTGAAAACAAGAATCGCGCCACTGATAGTAGGTGCACTTGGAATGATAAAAAATGGAACAAAAAAAAAGACATTGAAAGAATCGCTGAAAACTCCAGCTTAATATATATACGAAAAATTATAAAAACATGAGATAGAGCCATAACAACACACCACAATCTGCATTAGGTCTTCCCACAGACTTGGTAGGTAGTGCGACCAAAGCAGAAATCGAAATATGATGAAAAATGACAAAATAATAATAATAATAATAATAAGAAGAAGAAGAAGAAGAAGAAGAAAAAGAATAATAATAATAAGAAGAAGAAGAAGAAAAAGAAGAAGAAGAAGAAGAAAAAGAATAATAAGAAGAAGAAGAAGAAGAAGAAGAAAAAGAAGAAGAAAAAGAAGAAGAAGAAAAAGAATAATAATAATAAGAAGAAGAAGAAGAAGAAGAAGAAGAAAAAGAATAATAATAATAATAAGAAGAAGAAGAAGAAAAATAATAATAATAATAATAATAATAACTTTATCTATGTAATGCTAGGGATGATAGGGAAGATAGAAAAACATGAAATGGAGCCATAACAACACGCCACTACCTGCCTTAGGTCTTCCCGCAGACTTGGTTGGTAGTGAGACCAAAGCAGAAATCGAAATATGATGAAAAATGACATAATAATAATAATAATAATAATAATAATAATAATAATAATAAGAAGAAGAAGAAGAAGAAGAAGAAGAAGGAGATAAAAATAATGAAAGAAATGTTCGATTCGTAAATTTAATATTTCTGGTGAGCATACCTTAGTTACAGTCTCTCCCAGTGAGAACATATTCTGAAATGATCAGTGGTAGAAAAAGGACGATATGCTCGCTTTTCAATGACGTTGACGTGTGATTTGGTGCTGGTAGAACCATCGACGCTTTCTGAAGTTTCCTCAGTTTAATTCCATTCCAAAATGCTCGGTTCAACTTACCAAAGTTGGCACACACTCTTTTTATCCAGTTAATCATTGTCAAGAAGACTCACGCCCAACAAATCGAAACCTTGTCTCGTGGTCAGAAGGGTAACGAGCTATCGAGACAGACACATGTACATTTTTTCCATCTTATTTACACAAAATATCCAAATGAAATTGTTCTAAAATACGCCATATATTTTGAGATGATGAACACTCTCCTCAGTGCCGCCATGATCTTTTTTTTTCCGGGGTGTAAAAAAAAACATAAAAATAAACACAGGAATATTCTACATAAATCTGTTAAGATGTATCAATAAATTTTATACAAACCGGACACATACGTTCATACCCCTCACCACACACACACACACACACACACACACACACACACACACACACACACACATTTATGTCAAAAATGCTTCCATTGTTTTTAACCTTATTCTTACATGTGGGTGTGCGTTGTTGTGCAGTGGCTATCGACTCGGAACTACAAATCGGGGTGCCGTGTTCGAATTCCAGTTGAATTACTTGCCTTCACTTCCACACAAAAATACCCTTGGAAAAGGTATTAATCCGTCTCTTCCCTCCAGTTAGGGGTTAAATAATGAAAGATTGGGTTCTATAGCCTTGGCTGGCAACCAGTCTACCGCAGAAAACAATGGCAACCTACTGCGGGATAATCTTCTGTCCAGTCAGTCTTGTCTCTTTCGAGACATGATCTCCCAAAGCGTGTATCGCGTATGGCACTTAACTGACTGACTTGGTCTCCTTCTCCTCAGTTGCGTCCCCTTTTTTTTTTTTGCGTAGAGGCAAAGGCAGTCAGCAAAAAAAAAAAAAGAAGAAAAATTCAGGCGAACTTAACCTGTTGTTTCCGACTCCGAGGTCAGCATCTCCCCAGGGCACAAAAAGAGAGCCTTCCAACGCCTTCCTGACATTAGTTGCGGAAAATTACACCTATACGTTTGTGTGTGTGGAGCTAGTTAAATACGGGTCCGTGAGACTTACCAAATTTCTTACATGTGGGTGTGCGTTGTTATGTAGTGGCTATCGACTCGGAACTACAAATCGGGGTGCCGAGTTCGAATTCCAGTTGAATTACTTGCCTTCACTTCCACACAAAAATACCCTTGGGAAAGGTATTAATCCGTCTCTTCCCTCCAGTTATGGATTAGATAATATATTTGTAGTAATATTTCTATTATGAAATATATATTGTTTATTTTGGCAACAATCTCTCTTTTATACAGTTTTCATTGAAAATGACAGAAAAGGTATTATCATTCGGTTTTTTATATAATTTTTTTATGTGTTTGTATAATTTTTTTCTTTTCGGAAATCAAATTATATAAGAATTGTCGAAAGGTTTTGTACTTTCGAACGATTTCGGCTATACTTTTAGCCATTATCAAAGGTTAATTTTGCTTTACTTATAAATAAACAAGTGGAATGTTTGTGCATATAGAGTTTTGTGTATGTTAAGTTCCGAACATGGTCAATACATTGTTACCGTGTTCATAACGGATGTTATTAAGTGTAGGATTTCTCTTTTTTATTAGTGATGCCGCCATGATTTTTAATCTTCTTTTCTATTTTGTACTTATTATCAACAAGTGTATCACGGATAGGTCCTGGAAGATCTCAATGTATGTTTAAATGAGATTGGATAGAACTGTTTTGGAAAAAGTGCAATGTCAATTTTCTTGTCAGGTTTGTGGTGGTGTAACCGATGTAATTGTTTACGGATTGCGATACTTGAGGAACACAGTTCTTGAAAAGACATGCAAATATATATATATATATATATATATATTCGTCTGAAGATTGCGTGTACCTTAAACTCGGGTTACGAATAGGGCTATTCTGTCATAGATTGTGTCTAAGCAAGCTAGGGTTTGAGTACTTTACTTAACTAAGTACGTACATTTATTTTTAGGTCTGTTTTCTTATTTCTTCCATTACTGTCTGTTTTGTTCAAGATTTTATCTCGCTAAGAGTTTTAGGTGTTGGAAAATTGTCAACACAAAATAAAAACGTCGCTGATGATGGATGTTATTGTGTTACCGTCTTAAAAATCTCTTTGAAGATGGCTCATGTGAGCCGAAAGCTTAGAAACAGCTTAATAAAAAATTATCCAAATGTTGGAGAATTTTTGTCTTTATTTTCAACTGAAATTAAAGACAAAATACGACGTTTAGAAGGGCTCATGATTAAACATAATAGACATTCATTGTCTCCTATATTTAACACTATATGATTAGAATATATATATATATATATATATATATTGATAAATATGACACACAATGAATGTTTATTATGTTTAACCAGAAGCCTTTCTAAACATCGTATTTTAGCTTTAATTTCTAATAACAAAAATTGTCAAACATTTGGATATATTTTATTACGAAGCTTCTAAGAAAATGCCTCACTTGAGCCATCTTCAGAGTGGTTATATTTATGAGTTCAATGGATTTAGTTCACTTTCTCTTATTCTCTTTCTCCCTCCTCTCTCTTTCTAGCAATATATATATATATATATATATATATATATATAATTGTATTGGACATTTTTAATACAAATGTATACTGGTCTAACGTTATTATGACCAAAAAACTAAGTATTAAACAATCAATATATATATATATATATTAGTCATCCACATACAAGTCTCTTTCGCTGTATCACAGCTCATCAGTGTGGCTAGACACATCCAGTTGCTTCTGGCCGGGATGAAAAATCGACCGATTTGTTGTTAGTCTGATTCTCTACCCTCAAAGCCATAGGCACATGGAAACATAGAAGGGAAATGTTAACCTGTTGTACACACGCCAGTCACCGAAAAACTCTATTCATTTCTGAAGAGGACAGATCTGTTTCGCTGTATTAGTACGGTTAGACATCGGATTGGTTTTAGGCAGGATTGAAACTCGACCGAATTGACATCAGTCGGCGATTCTAACTCTGATCTATGGGCGCTTGGGAGAAGAAGGCAGACTTTTAATGTGTGATATACAATGTAAATATACGCCAGTAGCTAAGAGTATTCTAATTCATTACTGAATGAACGATGCGTAGATGCTAGAGTATGTACTGTTTTTTCAAAGTATATATATATATATCTGTGTCTGTGTGTGTGTGTGTGTGTGTGTGTGTGTGTGTGTGTGTGTGTGTGTGTGTGTGTGTGTGTGTGTGCCGAAAGACAAATATTTTACTACAAGATTTATCGTAAATAATCAGGCCGGTAAAAATAAATATATATAATATACTGTTCGATTAAAAACAGAATATCTACTCAAATACAAGTATCGATTAAAAAGAATGTTCAAACAAATAATTTCAATATGTCTGTTGTTAAACCATTTCGTTAATCTTCGGGATTTTTCGTAACATTGTATGTTTACATTTGTTGACATTACGATACATTTTGGAGCAGAGAGGGTTATTTGCTTAGAATCGAAAATTGTATTATATAGACTTGATTTGACTTCGCATAGACTGTGGTATAAATCGTGGTCGAGTGGTCTAAGAGGCACCAGATCAATTGAAAGGGGTTGCAGGTTCGAATTCTGCCGAATGATGCACATATTCATACAAAAATGTATCGTAAATAATCAGGCCGGTAAAAATAAATATACTGTTTGATTAAAAACAGAATATCTACTCAAATACAAGTATCGATTAAAAATAATTTTCATATATATGACTTAGAACCGGCATAATAAAAAATATCTAAATGTTGTACAATTTTTGTCTCTAATTTCATCTTAAATATGTTCAGAATATATATATATATCGCCCGGTTCACACTCCACCCACGTCTATTGAACAGGTGAAGAGGCTCATCCCTTGTTCCCTATTTAGGATGTGGTTTCAGGCTTTCTCTTTTCCAATCTTTTCTCTATTACCTAGCCCCCTGCACATCAGTGGCGTTACCGCCTTGCTCTGGGTGATACGATTATATATATATATATATATATATATATATATATATATATATATATGCAATTTGTTATATATATTATATTATTTGTATATTATATATGCGCGGTACTTATTTGAAAGCGCTGAATTTCAGTGATAGAGCTAAAATATTCAGTTGGATTGGCGTGAGTTTGTAACCCTAGATTCTTTTTAAAAACAGTTGGTCTGATGATCGCAAAAGCGTGAAACCCAGGGTCACACACACAATAATCATCCAAATGAATATATATATATTCCAGATTGTCCCATATTTATGTTCCCATATTATGTTAGCGTTAGTGTGACCTATCGTAGACTATATTTTTAATTGTGTTCCTATCTATCTATCTATCTATCTATCTATCTATCTAAGTCTGTTTAATATCTATCTATCTATCTATCTATCTATCTATCTATCTATCTATCTATCTATCTAAGTCTGTTTAATATCTATCTATCTATCTATCTATCTATCTATCTATCTATCTATCTATCTAAGTCTGTTTAATATCTATCTATCTATCTATCTATCTATCTGTCTAAGTCTGTATAATATCTATCTATCTATCTATCTATGCAAGTCTGTTCTTTATCTATCTATCTATCTATCTATCTATCTATCTATCTATCTATCTATCTATCTATCTATCTGTATAATATCTATCTATCTATCTATCTATCTATCTATCTATGCAAGTCTGTCTTTATCAATCATCTATCTATCTATCTATCTATCTATCTATCTATCTATCTATCTATCTAAGTCTATCTATCTATCTATCTATCTATCTATCTATCTATCTATCTATCAGCACTTTTATTTCTTCTTCGCCATACCTAGACTCATCTTCTATACACACCAGGGTCTCCATATGCGACAAACTCCTTCATCATTATTCAACTGTATATTATTCAAAATATCTTAGGCGCCGGTATGAACTGCTTCCATATTTATTTTTGTCATAAGCGTTCCGGGTGTAACTGTTTCAACACGGTATTAACGACATAGTGAGTGATGACACTTGAACACATATATCGATGGTTTAAGCATAATACCACATTTTATAGTGAAGTTTTCAAAAATATCGAACCCAGTTTTATATATATATATATAAAATCGAAAATCTAAGTGTGAGCCAATAACCTACCACGGTTTCGCTTAAAAGCTCGTCAGGGAAAATTGTTATTTTTCTTTCTCACGAATGATTGACTTTTTGTTCAGGTATTTCGTTTGTTTCTTTTTTTTTTTCCCCTTCTTTACCCTCGGGGTTAGTTCCCGTGTGTTTCAAGATGATCTCATTTGTAGTTTAATTATTGCTAGTCTTGACAGAATTAGTTCTGTTGCTATTGGTATTATTACTATAAATAATATTACTGTATATATAATATATATATATATATATAATTTGTCACATTACCTGTACAGTTTCATGCTGATTTCTAAGTTTCATGGGGAAACCTATTTAATGGTGTCACTCCTCAGGGCTGTTTCTCTCGCTGTTTTATACCATTTTCTTTTTATTTTAAATATATGCTTGGTGCAATTTGATATTTTGTGAATTTTGTCTTTTTTGCGATTCGTTATTTATTTATTATTATTTTATAATGTAGATGTTTGTTTATTGATTTTAACTGTTTTTTAAAGCATACATGAGAGGCTGTTCGCTTAATTGCTTTATATTGAACAAATATCTACTTTATTGCTTTTTTGTTGGTTTGTTCCTGTCATTTAGATTGACTACTTTGATTGTACTGACCTTTTTTTATTGGTTTGATCTTTTCCTTGCCGTGTTGGTAAATCTGTCCACCGAAAGAGTTTCTCTTTCATATCATGGCTGAATGTTTTTGTTTTCGTGTATACTTTTTTGATGATTGTTATTTTATTTTCTGTTTTTGTCTTGATTGTTTGTGTCTCTATACATATTTATATTTATATTTATTTAAATGGTAGCTTTGTGTTCTGCTTTTATCTGATTTTGTTGCTATATTGTTACTTGTGCAGCGAAGTAGATATTTGTTTACATGTCTACATTTTTCTATTATTTCGTTTTTTATTTTATATTTTACTTTGGTTTTAAACATAATTTACAGCTTTTGCTATTGCTGCTGGGTAGTGGTACTCTTTATACTAATTCCTGTTTAATTTTTGTGTTAATGTTATTTTATTTTTGGTTTCATATATATTTTAATAACGTATTGTTTTTGTATTTTTCTAAGATTAGTGTTGTCTTGTGGTTAGTGAATATTTCTTTAAATATTGTTTCTATTGCTTCTAAATATTTTCAATTTGTGTTTGTGCTATTTGTTATGGTAGCTTTGTATATTATGTTGTTGGTTAGACATTTATTATTAAGTGTACAGTTGTTTTTCTTTCGATATATCATCTGTTCGTATTATGTTGTTGATTTGTGCTGTTATTTGTTTTATTAATTATTTTCTATTTTTGTTTGGTGATTGATTTCTATAATTGATTCTGACTAAAAATTTTGTTGATTTTTGATAGCTTGTTGCGTTTGGAAAAATGATTTTCTAATATGTTGAATAATATTTTTGCTATTTTTATTATTTGTCGATTGTTGTCGAGCCTTTTTAGCTGTCAGTGAATTTGTGAACAAATTTTCAGCGCTCTACGCCCTCGTCAGGTTAATGACTGAAGTTCTCGAGTGATATTTCGCCCTTTCTGTCGGTTAGTTAAAATGCGTCTTCTTCGTTTCGCAGTGCGTCTTCTTTTAACTGTTTTGTTTTTGTTATCCTTGCCAGGGATATTTTTTCCTTTTCTCAGCGAATGATCTTTTGAGGTTTCTTACGTCTTTGTCTATGAGTGTGTCAAATTTGATTAAAATCGGACCACTCCTTCTATAACCCGATTTTTTCGATTATCGATTTTCGGTATTTATCGGGGGTACCTCGACACAAAACCTACCCAAGAACACTCGCAGACGCTTATAGTACAACTGTGTAAATTTTCAGAAAAGTCGGTTCAGCTGTTTCGGAGTCTATAGGTAACGGACACACACACACACACACACACACACACACACATACACAGAGTTCCATTTATAAATAAGTTAAGATTAGATTTGTCTATTTTTGTCGAGCCTTTAGCTGTCAGACGATTTGTAAACAAATTTTCGGCTCTCTACGCCCTGGTCAGGTTAATGACTGAAGATCTCGAGTGATATTTCGCCCTTTCTGCCGGTTAGCTGTGATGTGTCTTCTTCATTTCACAGTTCATCTTCTTTTAACTGTTTTCTTTTTGTTTTCGTTGCCAAGGATATATATATATATATATTTCCCCTTTCTCAACGAACGATCTTTTGAGGTTTGCTTCTTTTCCGTTGTTGGCTTTGGGAGATATCCTGATTCATGAAGCTTCGGGAAGCATTTAGTCGTTTCGTTAGATTCCGCTGTATTCATCAGTTCTTTCCGTCTGATTTGGTATGTGAGCATGCCACCTTCTCTCCCGACCTTGGGGACTTGGAATCATCCTACAATGTCAGTGATCGTTTCGTTGTCTTGACATGTCCGACTCTTTCTGCTTGATAAGCTTTACTTGAGAAGGAGACATCTTCGGTTTCTATATAAATGGGTTGAGGCTCGGAGTGCTGTGCTAATTTTTATCTCGTTCAAGAATGAAGGTGTTATGTGGCCAAGTATAAATGAATAACTCAACAACAGAATCAGAATATAAGTTGTATTCCGCGGAAAGACGGTTAGTATGTACAGAAGTGATTAGTAATATTTACAAGAGAAAGATACAAGAGTCCAATCCGTCGTAAAACGTGTGTATACGTGATTACTTCCGGTACGCCACCGGAAGTGTGACTAGCTCTTCACTGACTCGCACTGACTCTTCAGTAACTCATTAGAGACTCTCAAATGACTCTCTATGACTGTATTTACTAGCCTTCCCACGTAGGCTGGATGTGACACATGGTCATTTTATAGTGGGTATTCCCGGCTATATAGCCGGGCCAAAAAATGTCTGTCTATTTTTGCCCAATCGTGGTTCTACCCTTCGGCGGAACCACGACTGGGTTATTGCTCTCTGCTCGGAAGCAGAGAGCGCACCCCGCCCGAAGGCAGAGTGCTGACAGTGTCGTAGAGTCGTCAGTCTAGTGACTCTGTACGACTGTATTTACTAGCCTTCCCACGCAAGGCTGGATGTGACACATGGTCATTTTATAGTGGGTATTCCCGGCCATATAGCCGGGCCAAAAAATATCTGTCTATTTTTCCCCGTCCCCAGTCGTGGTTCTACCCTTCGGCGGAACCACGACTGGGTTATTGCTCTCTGCTCGGAAGCAGAGAGCGCCCTCTACCCGAAGACAGAGTGCTGACAGTGTCGTAGAGCCGTCAGTCTAGTGACTCTCTACGACTCTCCTGTAGAGAATCCACCATTGCTATATATAGCAATGGGAACAGTCCATTTGTAGTCAAATAGGAGCGGCGCCCTAAAAATCAGTTCTTTGCGTCTGATTTGGTATGTGAGCTTGCAGAAGCTAGCCTGGGTGTAAATTTGGCCAGGAGTATTGTGGTGATACTGAGCAAAAACGAGGGACCAGATATTTGCTCTCTCACGACAAAAAGGCAAATGACCAAAAGTCGTCGCTGCACATCCGGGTTCGCGCAGATGTTCCGGTTGAAAAATAAAAATTAATTAAATATTAAATTTCCATTTCGCGAGCCTACGCAAATTTTATTTATCAGCAAATGGAAAGCCCAGAATCAAATCCAAGTGTGAAATTCCAAACGAGCTGCTGTGATCCAAAAAGAAGATATAAAAAGCTGTCATACCTCCACATCCTAACACACTAACTCGCATCCATTCTCTCAAACACTCTTCCCATCTACCCAGCACCCAGCCTCGATACCCTTACCAGTCTATCACCCTCCTTCAGCCATTTCCTATATCTAACCACTCTTTCTCTTTCCCTTTCCCGATATAATCTTTTATGCCCAGTAGAAGCCTTAATCATGTGTTCAACGATTATGTTCAGTTAAGTGCCATAGTTGATACACGCTTTGGGTGATCATGTCTCGAAAGAGACATGACTAGGTAGAAGATTATCCTGCAGTAGGTTGCCATTACTTCCTGCGGTAAACTGGTTACCATTACTTTCTGCGGTAGACTGGTTGCCATTCAAGGCTACAGAACACAATCTGTCCTGTTATTTAACCCATAACTGGAGGAAAGAGACGGATTAATATCTTTCCCAAGGGTAAGTGAATGCGCGTAAGTGAATGCAATAAAAATTAAACTTTATTTGTTTGTAAGCTTAAAATAGATTCTTATTGACCATATATTATTAAAAATTGTTTTATAAATAAAATACAGAACTGGAAATGGTCATTTGTAGTTTAGCCTTTTGATTGAACAAATTATTGATGTAATATTAGGCATACCTGTACATGTATAATAGCAATTACTCACCATTGCTTGAAATAAATAATTGATTAACCGGGACATTGACATAATAATAACCACCAACAAAAATGATATGTCTTTATGATAACGTCCTTATAACCTCTCTGAAAATGGCTCATGTGAGCCGAAAGCTTAGAACCAACTTAATAAAAAATATCCAAATTTTGGACAATTTGTTTCTATAATTTCACTTGAAATTAAAGCCAAAATATGTTTAGAACGGCTCATGATTAAACATAATAGACTTTCATTGTCTGTTATATTTAACAGTATATGTTTAGAAAATTGTCTGCTACCTCGATACACTATATATATATATATATATATATATATATATATATATATATATATATATATATATTCCAAGTGAAGAGAACTCAAGGTTTGTTTTTTTTTATTTTGAGTGCTCTGGCATTTATTTTATTATAAACAGTGCTCAATATAATGAGTATTATAGAGCTTAATATAATATAATATAATTATATGGTTATGTCAATTATAATTATATGGTTATGTCAAAATTGACATAACCATATAATTATATTATATTATATATTTTTATTTGATTATAAAACAGAATATCTACTTAAATACAAGTATCGATCAAAAATAATGTTCAAACGAATAATTTCAAATTTTCCGTGGTTTATAACCATTTCGTTAATCTTAGTTAATTTCCGTAATATATATAATTTCCGTATATATATATATATATATATATATATATATATATATATATATATATATGTTTCAAATTTCAAAGGAATACGAAATTAAATTAACAACCGACATATTTATTTATTTGTTTGAACATTATTTTTAATTGATAGTCGTATTTAAGTAGATATTGTGCTTTTTATTTTTTTACTGTATTTATATATATGTCTTTCAACCGGCTTGATTGTTTACGAGACATTTTGTTACAAAACAAAAAAATTATATATATAGATATATATATTTTAACCATATCACCCCAAGCGAGGCGGTAACGCCACTGATGTGCAGGGGGCTACGTAAGAGTGAAAAGATTTGGAAAAGAGAATGCCGGAAACCACATCCTAAACATGGAACAAGGGATGAGCCTCTTAACCTGTTCAATAGACGTGGGTGGATTGTGAACCGGGCGATAGTTTAGTCTATCTACTTCAATTAGTCTATCTACTCTAATTATATATATATATATATATATATATATATGTGTGTGTGTGTGTGTGTGTGTGTGTGTGTGTGTGTGTGTGTGTGTGTGCCTGTGTGTGTGTGTGTGTGTCCAAACAAAAGAGAACGATGAATAAATTCTAACGTTCAAAATATTATTTTAAAATAGTGCCTAATTAACATCATTGTTAACGACCTGATGAGACATTGTTCTTTCAATGTCGAAACAAAATGCACAATTTTGTAGTAGTTTTTTTTTTTACATGTTCTAATGTAACAATCAATAATATATATATATATATATATATATATATATATATATATATAATATTCTCTTCTTAAGGAGCCCACTTGTCTGATGGTTATTTTCAGAAGCAATAAAGATCTCCTGAAATCGAGGGCTTGGAAAATTTCAACTTGGTCCTAATTGGACCATTGGGCAGTCAGCCTCATCGACAAACGTCGATAGGTCAGATCTCTCCAATATGTCTAATTAATGCCGGACAACTACGTTGCATTTGACAGCTGCACTCGCAAAGATTGTAATGACAAATAAGAGTCTCACTGGTGCTCATTATAGCCGATCCACGCACGTACACACTCGCAAATACATACCGGCACACACACACACACACACACACACACACACACACACACACACACACACACACATATATGTATATATATACATACACATTTTCATACATATTTATATATATATATGTATATAAAATACACACACACAAGCATATATATATATATATATATATATATATATATATATATATAAATTAAAAAAGGATTAATTCAATGATGTTGAATGACCATTTCGATATGAAAATCCCCACGGGGGATAACACATCAACTCAGCAACAGAAAAATCCTTTCAGAAACTCTTTTTTCTGTTGCTGAGGTGATGTGTTATCCTCCGTGGGGATCTTCATATCGAAATGGCCATTCAACATCATTGAATTAATCCTTTTTTAATGTATATTTGCTCTGTAATATTTTATTACATGGAGCTCTCTTAAAATAAAATTTTTAATATTAATTAGGATCGGGTTTTTGGAATTTACCTTCCTGCTTTTTTCGCTTGGATTAAAGTATCTGAATTAAAATATATATATATATATATATATATATATATATATTTTTTTTTTTTTTTTCTAAACATATACCGTTAAATATAAGAGACATTGAATGTCTATTATGTTTAATCATGAGCCATTCTAAACGTCGTATTTTGGCTTTAATTTCAGCTGAAAATAAAGATAAAAATTCTCTAACATTTGGATAATTTTTTATTAATTTGCTTCTAAGCTTTCGGTTCACATGAGCCATCTTCAGAGAGGTTATAAGGACGGTAATATAATTGCTTATGTCGATAACTATTCGCGCGCCGACGTTGACATCGCTACACACCATTCGAATATACCAACCGAATGAGTGTGTATGTGTGCAACGGCACACATATACATATATATACCGAACACCACACGATTCGCATGTGTATGTTTATGCAAGCCTCACTGACCGAAAGCGCATACGTGTGTATGTGTGTGTGTGTCCTTGCGCGTGTTGATGGGTGTACAAATGTATATATATATATGTCTGCGTCTGTCGTGACGACAGATTTTTCCCCCACTTCCACAAAAATTCACGAATATAACCAATTAAAAAAAAAATTAATCAGTTTGTCTGACGATCGCAAAAGCGTGAAACCCAGGGTTACAAACTCACACCTATCTATCTATCTATATATATATATATATATATATATATATATATATATATATATATATAGTTGTCAGTCCGTAAACGGTGAGGATAATCCAACAAGATTTCCTTAATATAAATTATTAATAGGTAAATCCATATAGAGAGCTTGATGGGTATTAACCAGAGCGATATGAAGTTTATAAAGGAAAACTCAACACGTCATATTAGTTATAAACTATAGTTCATTTCAATGAGCTTAACTAGATCATATCATCCAACTCTTTTACAATATTTCCTCCATCTGGCATAAAATTTCTGCCGGAATGAACGTTTTATGAAAATAAAGAGGGAACATAATAGAAATAATAATAATAAACATAAGATTACAAACAAATAAATAAATGACAATAAATGTAAGGGGAAGTGGGGAGAAAGAAGGAAAGGAAGGAATGGGAGGCAAAGGGGAGAAAGAGACAGAGTCCAGTTCCAAATATGGGTAGTATCTGTTTGAAGTTATTTTGACTGTCTTAGATGGCATGACCTCTGAAAAAAAACCCAATTCCCCTGACTTTAGGCGTCTATTTGACCCTATCAGGTCAACCAACTTACTTATGCTAACTTTTATCCACATATACCTGTGTGTATAATTTATAAAGGATTTTCTGTTATTACGATGGATAATAGATATTTCACCGCCTTGATGGTATTATCGCGGCTCTTCAAAATATCCCCCCCCCCCACAAAAAAATTATTTTCTTTTATTTAATTTTACATAGACGCTCACATTTGTAACGGTTATAAACGAAAAAATTCTCGCTCATTCGAAAAAGAACCCCAAAGAAATAGGAAAGCGAAGATAAAGAAAAGATAGATGATTGATTAATGCAAACAAGAGAAACAAATGAAAAAGAAAAAAGGGCGAAAAAAAAATAGAAAAATTATTAAAAAAAATTATTAACATTATTAATTATTATTAAATTAATTATTAAATAATTATTAACTGAAGTTCTCTTCAGTTCGTCTCTTTTTGGAATTTACCTGGATTACATACCAAGTGTACTATGTTATATATACACTAACGGCCATAATTATTAGGCCACCCCAGTTTTAAAAAAATCACGTATTTCATATTATTTTTTAGTATTTATTGCCAAGTGGATAATTCTAAATGAAAATAGAATGGTTCTTTCGTTAATACTGCACATTGTGTGCACAGTAACATGTGCATCAAATGAACTGTTCTGGTGTCCAGTTTTTCTGCTCTCTTCCCCATGCTCGTCTCTTCTTCTTATTGGCTGGCCAAAGCAAAGGCTTCCTGGCTGCAAAGTAATAATAACAAAATAACCATTGTATTTTCATTTACAATTATCCACTTGGTAATAAATACTAAGAATACTAAGAATAACATGAAATACATCATTTAAAAAAAAACTGGGGTTGCCAAATAATTATGGCCGGTAGTGTATGTATGTGTGTATGTATGTATGGGGTGGTTGTGTAATAAATTCAGATATATATATATCGACTCAAACGAAATGATGAGAAACTTTTACTTAACATGGAGGCGCCGTTATCCATATCGAATCAGAATACCAAAATTGTTCGCTTTTTTTTTCAAATTCAATGTATTAAAAACATATATATCATCTATTTATAGATTACGTCATAGATAGTATCTTTATACACACACACACACACACACACACACACATGCACATGCATACGTATATTGTAATTTTGTTATTACAATGGTTTATAAAAGCATTATATCATGACACAGACATTTTCATGTTTCAGCACAATACTGTTCTTCCAGTGATATTTTAAAATAAATGGTTAAAATGACTTATTTATAAAATATAAGATGAATTCATGGTTATTTCGAAAATAAATTAGTGGTAGTTGGAAGAAGTTAAACAATATGCTTGTAGGTGTGTCAATATTGCTCAATCAAAAGTGAGAATTAGGTTGAACAATGGAGCTGAAAATTTGGGGCGCGAAAGGGCACAAAGTAGCATAATATCTATATTTAGCTGTCCCTCCCACTAAGGGCAACATGTGACACATGGTCAGTTTTATGAGTGGGAATTTCCGGGTTATATGGCCCGGCCAAAAATATCACGGTACTTTTTAATTTTGTCTGGGTAAAATACATACTGGGACTATACATTATTTAAATGGGTAGACAATAATTTTTAACAGTAGGTTGAACTTTAAGTTGTTTTTTTTTAATATATAAAATTTGATTTTGTACGAACTCATCAGTTAAAGAGGCTGAATTGGTTAGGTTAGAATAAGAATTAAGTAATTACGGTATACTGAGTGTTGTAGATGAAACATCCAATCCTACTCCGTAATGGATATGGTCCAGTCTATAAAAGAATGTGACTGGGGATACACGTCACCATACGTCACTAGTCTGACGACGCTATGACACTGTCAACCCTCTGCCTTCGGGTAGAGAGCGCTCTCTGCTTCCGATCAGAGAGCACTAACCCAGTCGTGGTTCCGCCGATGGGAAGAACCACGACTGGGGAAAAATAGACAGAGATGTTTTGGCCCGGCTATATGGCCGGGAATACCCACTATAAAATGACCATGTGTCACATCTGGCCTTGCGTGGGATGGCTAGTAAATAGAATACGTCACTAGTCTGACGACGCTATGACACTGTCAGCCCTCTGCCTTCGGGTAGAGGGCGCTCTCTGCTTCCGAGCAGAGAGCACAAACCCAGTCGTGGTTCCGCCGAAGGGTAGAACCACGACTAGGGAAAAATAGACAGACATTTTTTGGCCTGGCTATATGGCCGGGAAGACCCACAATAAATAGATCTTGTGTCACATCTAGCCTTGCGTGGGAAGGTTAGTAAATACAGCATACGTCACTAGACTGAAGCATACGTTACTAGACGGACGCATACGTCATAGGCGGAGACATTTTCTACTTGATCGTTATTCCTGTTAATATTCGTTAACTGTGCTTGTTCGTCTATTGATTTATTGGACTGTTGTATAATAAATCTCTTCTAATCTATCTTCAGTGTTAAGTATTAATTCTTACACTATTATTTTCTCTGATATCCCTTCCCGGGATATATTACTATTATATTGGAGTTAAGAAAACCATATAAGTATTGTGTGGGTTTTTATTTTAGTGAAATAATTTTTAAATAATATTAGCTTATAAGATATGCATGAACAATAGTTACATTTTAAAGAAAAATGTTTTCGATGTTTACATAAAACCGTTAATTCATCCCTTCGGTTTAGCAACACTTTATTTTAGGGAATATTATAATCTGCAGCCTTTTCATTCAGGCAAAAAGGGAAGATGTCATAGGATGATTTACAGATACATGTTTTTTCCAGAATTTTTCATTTTATTTGGGAGTTTTATTTGTATCTTTTAAGGGATTTTTGTTTTCGGGACATATTATTTTTTAAGGAAGTTTGAAAGTGTTCTTAGTAGAGCCAAAGAAAATGTTTTAAAATTTGGGTTTTTATTGATGAAATATGTTTAACATTGACAGTTGTACAAACATATACCAATGAGAGATTATTAGCGTGACTGTCAGTCCGGCTGTCAGAGTTATCTGCAGGAATAGATTCCGCACTCACTATCTGCTTTCTACAAAGCAGAACTGCTCCTTATATATAGTTTGGAAGAGTTCATGTGTCATAGAAGTTGTTAGACAATTATTCTTCAGTGAGCAATGGTTAGGGCTTCGACAGTTACATAAATTTGCATTATTGTTAT
>JBBBDQ010001976.1:530000-572500 GCA_037127315.1 Ascarosepion bandense
TAGACTGCACCACGAAGAAAAGTTAGCTATTATGTTATTCTGAAACAAAAATGAAGTACTGAATGAAAGAACAGAAATTATGACTAAGTGGAACCATAAAATAGATATTTGGATCATGCAACCATTGAAGAAAACATTATACCTTCTAATTGTGAAAATTGCACGTTCAAAAAATCCCTCATGACGTGAGCGTTCTTAAAAAGTAATAGCAAAATCAGTTATTGTAAATCACCTAAAGACACTGAAAGGTAGAAACCTGGGTTGCATAAAATAACAAGTTTACAAATGAAAAATATTCAAAAGTTCTACAATATAATTGTATTAAACACTTTTTAATACAACTGTGTACTGGTCTAATTTAATTATTACGTTAATTTAATTATTAAGTAATTAAATAATTTATATATATATATATTGTATATATATATATATATATATATATATATATAGAATATATATATTGTATATATATATATTATATATATATATATATATTATATATATATATATATATATATTGTATATATATATATATATATATAGAATATATATATTGTATATATATATATATTGTATATATATATATACAATATATATTTTATATATATATATTGTATATATATATATTTATATATATATATATATATATATATATATATATTGTATATATATATATTGTATATATATATATATTGTATATATATATATTTTATATATATATATATATTGTATATATATATATATACAATATATATATTGTATATATATATATAATAATAATAATAATAATAATAATAATAATAATAATAACAATAATAATAATAATAATAATATTGATAATTGTTATAATATATTTCAGTTCGTCTCGAAAAACCCACCGAGAACAAACTCGGTGGGAAAAAAGGGGAAATAAAAAAAAAGAAACAAACTAAGTACTTGAACATACGTCAAAATACTCGTTGAAAAGAAAAAAAAACCCGAGACGAGAACCCTAAAACGAAAGCGCTCATTACAAAAGTAGAGCAAACAAATAAGAATAAAACTAACTTAGAGCCAACAGACCTACCTAAGTTTCACTTAACGGATCTTCAGGGCAAGACTGAAAGGCTCTAAGTTAGTTTTATTCTTACTTATATATATATATATATATATATATATATATATATATATATATATATACGCTCTCACACCCTGATTGAGCACTCTGGGAGAATGGGAGACTTTGAAAAACAGTAGCTACTCTGGCATGTACGCATCGCTCATTCAGTAATGGATTAGAGCACTCTGACTATTGGGCGGGTATAATGACAATATACATGCTAAAAAGTCTGCCTTCTTCTACCGAACGCCCATACCCCAACGGTAGAATTCCGACTGACGCCAATTCGGCCGGGTTTCAATCCTGGGTTAAAAGCAATCGGAGTCTAACCGTACTGATGAGCTGTGATACAGCGAAACAGATCTGTCTGCAGATGACTATATATATATATATATATATGCAAATGAATAAGGAACGAAGAAAATATTAACAACATTCAAAACATTAATTTAAAACCATGATCGATATAGCAATAGAACTATTAATATTTATTACAAATTATAATTTAGAACATGTTCAAATTACAATCTACTACAAAATTGTACATTTTGTTTCGACATTGAAGGGACAAATGTCTCATCAGGTAGTAAATGCTATTTTTTTGAAGCAATATGGAAAATTCGTTTCTTAATATTGGTAAATTTTTTGTGTACGAGGTAAAGTGGCTGGGGAAAATGAGAAACCAAGAAAGGGGGGGGTTGTAAAAGAGACATTGAGGGAATAAAAAACGAAAAGAGGAAAACGGGAGAGAAAGAGAGGGAACTAAAAGAGACATGCCGAAGGGGAAAATTTACGAACATAACGAAAGGAATTTTCCAATGACAAATCGTAGCATGACATCTAAAACTCTCAGAGTAGTCTTGCTGTATGAATTGAATGGATCAGGTGAGAGAAAAAATCCTTGAAAAACGCTTTCTATCTTTGTATATCTGTTGAACTCATTTCCTCACCGTTTGAAAAACACTTGGGCGATCATGTCTCGAACGAGACACGACTGTACTGGGCAGATGATTATCCCGCAGTAAGTTGCAATTGCTTTCTGCGATAAACTGGTTACCGACCAAAGCTATAGAACCCAATCTGTCCTGTTGTTTTACTCATAGCTAGAGAGGGAAGAGATGTATTATATTATGAAGTAGTAATTAGTGGGGGATCAGTCTGTTACTTAATAACAATAAAAAACCGATCCCCCTCTTTATGCCCAGCAGAAGACAATCATGTTTTCAACTATTATATTAAGTCAGTCAGTTAAGTGCCATACGTGATAAACGCTTGGGCGATCATGTCTCGAAAGAGACACGACTGACTGGGCAGATGATTATCCCGCAGTAGGTTGCCATTGTTTTCTGCGGTAGACTAGTTGCCGACCAAGGGCTATAGAACCCAATCTGTCCTGCTATTTAACCCATAACTGGAGGGAAGAGACGGATTAATACCTTTCCCAAGGATATTTGCGCGTAAGTGAATGCAAGGAATTCAACTGGAATTCGAACTCGGATCTCTGATTTTTTGTTCCAAGCCGATATCCACTGCACCACAACGCACATCTTTTTAGTAGCACGCTCAAATTCAAGTAGGCAGATCACCAAAAGAAGAAAAAGACACACTTGTTAGAAAAAAATCTAGTCCTGTAAATATTTGCTACAAAGACAAAGGAAATCACGTCACGTCGGTTACACAGTGTCAAAAGTCAAGATGGAAAGTCAGAATCACACTGCATACCCTTCTTGGAACCTCGAGATGAATAGCAGGAGCACCCGACCAGAGATGGGAACAGTATTCGATACATGAACGAATAGTAGATTTATAAATGTGCAATATGGATTCTGACGAGAACTTCATGATGAATAGCAGAAGCATCCGACCAGATATGACAACAGTATTCAATGCATGGATGAATGGTAGATTTATAAATGTGCAATATGGATTCGGACGAGAACTTCATGATGAATAGCAGAAGCACCCGACCAGATATGACAACAGTATTCAATGCATGGACGAATGGTAGATTTATAAATGCGCAATATCGATTCTGACGAGAACCTCAAGATGAATAGCAGAAGCACCCGACCAGATATGACAACAGTATTCAATGCATGGACGAATGGTATATTTATATATGTGCAATATGGATTCGGACGAGAACCTCAAGATGAATAGCAGAAGCACGCAACCAGATATGACAACAGTATTCAATGCATAGACGAATGGTAGATTTATAAATGTGCAATATGGATTCGGACGAGAACCTCAAGATGAATAGCAGAAGCACCCAACCAGATATGACAACAGTATTCAATGCAAGGATGAATGGTAGATTTATAAATTGCAATATGGATTCGGACGAGAACCTCAAGATGAATAGCAGAAGCACGCAACCAGATATGACAACAGTATTCAATGCATGGATGAATGGTAGATTTATAAATGTGCAATATGGATTCGGACGAGAACCTCAAGATGAATAGCAGAAGCACCCAACCAGATATGGCAACAGTATTCAATGCATGGACGAATGGTAGATTTATAAATTGCAATATGGATTCGGACGAGAACCTCAAGATGAATAGCAGAAGCACCCAACCAGATATGACAACAGTATTCAATGCAAGGATGAATGGTAGATTTATAAATGTGCAATATGGATTCTGATGAGAACCTCAAGATGAATAGCAGAAGCACCCAACGAGATATGACAACAGTATTCAATGCAAGGATGAATGGTAGATTTATAAATTGCAATATGGATTCGGACGAGAACCTCAAGATGAATAGCAGAAGCACCCAACCAGATATGACAACAGTATTCAATGCATGGATGAATGGTAGATTTATAAATGTGCAATATGGATTCGGACGAGAACTTCATGATGAATAGCAGAAGCACCCGACCAGATATGACAACAGTATTCAATGCATGGACGAATGGTAGATTTATAAATGCGCAATATCGATTCTGACGAGAACCTCAAGATGAATAGCAGAAGCACCCGACCAGATATGACAGCAGTATTCAATGCATGGACGAATGGTATATTTATATATGTGCAATATGGATTCGGACGAGAACCTCAAGATGAATAGCAGAAGCACGCAACCAGATATGACAACAGTATTCAATGCATAGACGAATGGTAGATTTATAAATGTGCAATATGGATTCGGACGAGAACCTCAAGATGAATAGCAGAAGCACCCAACCAGATATGACAACAGTATTCAATGCAAGGATGAATGGTAGATTTATAAATTGCAATATGGATTCGGACGAGAACTTCAAGATGAATAGCAGAAGCACGCAACCAGATATGACAACAGTATTCAATGCATGGATGAATGGTTGATTTATAAATGTGCAATATGGATTCTGACGAGAACCTCAAGATGAATAGCAGAAGCACCCAACCAGATATGGCAACAGTATTCAATGCATGGACGAATGGTAGATTTATAAATTGCAATATGGATTCGGACGAGAACCTCAAGATGAATAGCAGAAGCACCCAACCAGATATGACAACAGTATTCAATGCAAGGATGAATGGTAGATTTATAAATGTGCAATATGGATTCTGATGAGAACCTCAAGATGAATAGCAGAAGCACCCAACGAGATATGACAACAGTATTCAATGCAAGGATGAATGGTAGATTTATAAATTGCAATATGGATTCGGACGAGAACCTCAAGATGAATAGCAGAAGCACCCAACCAGATATGACAACAGTATTCAATGCATGGATGAATGGTAGATTTATAAATGTGCAATATGGATTCGGACGAGAACCTCAAGATGAATAGCAGAAGCACCCAACCAGATATGACAACAGTATTCAATGCAAGGATGAATGGTAGATTTATAAATTGCAATATGGATTCGGACGAGAACCTCAAGATGAATAGCAGAAGCACCCAACCAGATATGACAACAGTATTCAATGCAAGGATGAATGGTAGATTTATAAATGTGCAATATGGATTCTGATGAGAACCTCAAGATGAATAGCAGAAGCACCCAACGAGATATGACAACAGTATTCAATGCAAGGATGAATGGTAGATTTATAAATTGCAATATGGATTCGGACGAGAACCTCAAGATGAATAGCAGAAGCACCCAACCAGATATGACAACAGTATTCAATGCATGGACGAATGGTAGATTTATAAATGTGCAATATCGATTCTGACGAGAACCTCATGATGAATAGCAGAAGCACCCAACCAGATATGACAACAGTATTCAATGCAAGGATGAATGGTAGATTTATAAATTGCAATATGGATTCGGACGAGAACCTCAAGATGAATAGCAGAAGCACCCAACCAGATATGACAACAGTATTCAATGCAAGGATGAATGGTAGATTTATAAATTGCAATATGGATTCGGACGAGAACCTCAAGATGAATAGCAGAAGCACCCAACCAGATATGACAACAGTATTCAATGCATGGACGAATGTTAGATTTATAAATGTGCAATATAGATTCTGACGAGAACCTCATGATGAATAGCAGAAGCACCCAACCAGATATGGCAACAGTATTCAATGCATGGACGAATGGTAGATTTATAAATGTGCAATATGGATTCTGAAGAGAACCTCAAGATGAATAGCAGAAGCACCCAACCAGATATGACAACAGTATTCAATGCAAGGATGAATGGTAGATTTATAAATTGCAATATGGATTCTGACGCGAACCTCAAGATGAATAGCAGAAGCACCCAACTAGATATGACAACAGTATTCAATGCATGGACGAATGGTAGATTTATAAATGTGCAATATGGATTCTGACGAGAACCTCATGATGAATAGCAGAAGCACCCAACCAGATATGGCAACAGTATTCAATGCATGGACGAATGGTAGATTTATAAATGTGCAATATGGATTCTGACGAGAACCTCAAGATGAATAGCAGAAGCACCCGACCAGATATGACAACAGTATTCAATGCACAGACGAATGGTAGATTTATAAATGTGCAATATGGATTCTGACGAGAACCTCAAGATGAATAGCAGAAGCACCCGACCAGATATGACAACAGTATTCAATGCACAGACGAATGGTAGATTTATAAATGTGCAATATGGATTCTGACGAGAACCTCAAGATGAATAGCAGAAGCACCCAACCAGATATGACAACAGTATTCAATGCAAGGATGAATGGTAGATTTATAAATGTGCAATATGGATTCGGACGAGAACCTCAAGATGAATAGCAGAAGCAACCAACCAGATATGGCAACAGTATTCAATGCATGGACGAATGGTAGATTTATAAATGTGCAATATGGATTCGGACGAGAACCTCAAGATGAATAGCAGAAGCACCCGACCAGATATGACAACAGTATTCGATGCATGGACAAATGGTAGATTTATAAATGTGCAATATGGATTCTGACGAGAACCTCAAGATGAATAGCAGAAGCACCCGACCAGATATGACAACAGTATTCGATGCATGGACGAATGGTAGATTTATAAATGTGCAATATGGATTCTGACGCGAACCTCAAGACGAATAGCAGAAGCACCCGACCAGACATGACAACAGTATTCGATGCATGGACGAATGGTAGATTTATAAATGTGCAATATGTATTCTGACGAGAACCTCATGATGAATAGCAGAAGCACCCAACCAGATATGGCAACAGTATTCAATGCAAGGATGAATGGTAGATTCATAAATGTGCAATATGGATTCTGACGAGAACCTGATGATGAATAGCGGAAGCACCCAACCAGATATGACAACAGTATTCAATGCAAGGATGAATGGTAGATTTATAAATGTGCAATATGGATTCTGACGAGAACCTCAAGATGAATAGCAGAAGCACCCAACCAGATATGACAACAGTATTCAATGCAAGGATGAATGGTAGATTTATAAATGTGCAATATGGATTCTGACGAGAACCTCATGATGAATAGCAGAAGCACCCAACCAGATATGGCAACAGGATTCAATGCAAGGATGAATGGTAGATTTATAAATTGCAATATGGATTCGGACGAGAACCTCAAGATGAATAGCAGAAGCACCCGACCAGATATGACAACAGTATTCAATGCATGGACGAATGGTAGATTTATAAATGTGCAATATGGATTCTGACGAGAACCTCAAGATGAATAGCAGAAGCACCCAACCAGATATGACAACAGTATTCAATGCATAGACGAATGGTAGATTTATAAATGTGCAATATGGATTCTGACGACAACCTCAAGATGAATAGCAGAAGCACCTGACCAGATATGGCAACAGGATTCAATGCAAGGATGAATGGTAGATTTATAAATTGCAATATGGATTCGGACGAGAACCTCAAGATGAATAGCAGAAGCACCCGACCAGATATGACAACAGTATTCAATGCCTGGACGAATGGTAGATTTATAAATGTGCAATATGGATTCTGACGAGAACCTCAAGATGAATAGCAGAAGCACCCAACCAGATATGACAACAGTATTCAATGCATGGACGAATGGTGGATTTATAAATGTGCAATATGGATTCTGACGAGAACCTCAAGATGAATAGCAGAAGCACCCAACCAGATATGACAACAGTATTCAATGCATGGACGAATGGTAGATTTATAAATGTGCAATATTGATTCTGACGAGAACCTCAAGATGAATAGCAGAAGCACCCAACCAGATATGACAACAGTATTCAATGCACAGACGAATGGTAGATTAATAAATGTGCAAGATGTATTCTGACGAGAACCTATGAATTGTAGATTAAAAATTTATAAAATGTTAAATAACAAGTTCCTTATAGTAGCTTCACATATTTTAATAATCTATGAAATGCTTATACGTTTATGAATAAAACTGTTTCCGTTTACATGATAAATGATAAATATTGAATTGCATTCGTGTTAATTGTATCATTATTACTATTTATCACGTATGGCACTTAACTGATTGAATATAATAGTTGAAAACATGATTAAGGTTTTTACTGAGCATAAAGTGGGGGATCATTATATTGTTATGAACTAATAAACTGATCCCCCACTAATTACTACTTAATAATATAATACATTTCTTCCCCCTCTAGCAATGAGTCAAATAATAGGACAGGTTGGGTTCTATAGCCTTGGCTGGCAACCAGTTTACCACAGAAAGCAATGGCAACCTACTGCAGGAAAATTTTCTGCCCAGTCAGTCATGGATTCAAAGGAACACAATCGCTCAAGTGTCTATCATGTATGGCCCTTAACTGACTGACTGAATATAATAGTTGGAGACATGATTAAGGCTTTTACTGGGTATAAAGTGGGGGATCTGTTTTGCATTGTTATGAAGTAATAAACTGATCCCCCACTAATTATACCTTAATAATATAATATATTTCTTCCCTCTCTAGCTATGGGTCAAATAATAGGACAGATTGTGTTCTATAGCCTTGGCTGGCAACCAGTTTACCACAGAAAGCAATGGCAGAGTTCTGCGGGAAAATTTTCTGCCTAGTCAGTCATGTCTCTTTCGTCAAAAGCGTATGTCCCATATGGCACTTAACTGACTGACTGAATGAAGGTAAGAGGAACAGATGAAAATAGGACATAATAGATTGTGTTCTGTAGCCTTGGTGGACAACCAGTCTACTGCAGAATGTAATGGTAGCCTACAGCGGGATAATCTTCTGCCCAGTCAGTCATGTCTCTTTCGAGACATGATCGCCCAAGCGTGTCTCAAGTATGACACTTAACTGACTGAATGAATGAAGGTAAGAGGAGCAGATGAAAATAGGACATAATAGATTGGGTTCTATAACCTTGGTGGGTAAACAGTCTACCGCACAAAGTAATGGCAACTTACTGCCCAGTCAGTCATGTCTCATTCAAGACTTGATCACCCAAGCGTGAATCACGTATGGCACTTGAGTTGAATCTTTTGAAACTATTTCAGAACATAATAGAATTATCGATGTGGTTCTTCTCTTCAACATTACAAAACCTTTTTTAATATATATTTACTATTAACGAATTTATTTCTGAGATGAGTAATTTTCAATAATCTTGGAATTATTTCAAACTTTTATTCTCATCTTGGTTGATATAGGTGTTATAATAGACACAACGTTTCGACCAAGTACCCTCTGGTCATCATCAGGTATCCATAGATTGGCTAATGTTGATTATTGCAAAATTTCATGTGAAATCAATTTTTGTTCTTTCATGTTGGAATTTGGTTCGACACTACCAAGTCTAAGGATCGAACTCATGACCACTAGGGTATTTGGTCGAAACGTTGTGTCTATTATCTAAACTTCTTTATAAATGGAACTTTGTCTCTGTGTGTATGTGTCTGTGTCTGTGTGTCCGTTACCTATAAACTCCGAAACGGCTGAACCGATTTTCTTGAAAATTTACACAGTTGTACTATAAGCGTCTGCGAGTGTTCTTAGCTAGGTTTTGTGTCGAGGTACCCCCGATAAATATCGAAAATCGATAATCGAAAAAATCGGTTCATAGAAGGAGTGGTCCGATTTTAATCAAATTTGATACACTCATAGTCAAAGGCATAAGAAACGATATTCAGACATTTAAAGGTTGCAGTTCTTACAATAGTGCAGAAAATCGATGATATATATATATATATATATATACAAAAATCTAAAGTGAGCCAAAACCTACCGCGGTTTCACACTACGGATCGTCAGGGCAAAGGCTTTGCCCTGACGATCCATAGTGTGAAACCGCGGTAGGTTTTGGCTCGCTTTAGATTTTTGTGTGTCTTTGCTCTACTTTTGTATATTTTCTTTTGTACTTTGTATCGAGCACTTTTTCTTGTGGTTGGTTCCGTTTGGTTTTTTTTTCTTTGCTGCGGAGTATTGAATGTTTTGTTCTTGTTCCGCGGGTTTCTTTTTTTCTCCCCATTTATCCGACGCCTTAGTGCACCGGATTGTAACGGAATTAGGTTCTGTTTGTTAGTGGTTTTTTTAAAGGTTTATTTTAGTATAAATTTACGGCCTACATACTTACAGAGTCTATTTAGTTATTATTTATATATATATATATAAATATATATATATATAAGGCAAGATGTTTGTGTGTGTGTGTCTGTTTATCTGCCTGTATGCCTGTATTTTTTTTCAGCCCTTTTATTTTAGTCTTTGCTTCGGGTTTGGCTCTAAGTGGGTATAATTGTAGTTCTTAGTCTCAGCCATGATACCATTTACTCAGAGGACTTATTTAGCCTTCAAAATTCAGTTTACGACGAAAAAAACTTATTTGATATCGATACCAGGAAATCAAAATTTGACTTATATCCATTCATTTTTCTTTCAGTCTACGGTTTTGCTTTAACTGTAAACAACTATTGCTTTTAGTCTTTAGTGCCAACGTCCAAAGAGTCTGAGCTCCAGGACCATGGATTAGTTTTAAAGCTTTCACTACACCCGAGCAACGCCGAGCTATACTGCTAGTAATACCTATATCAATCAAGATGAGAACGAAAGTTCGAATTAATTCCAAGATGACTATTAGCGGTCATTCTTTAAAAACGTTTTGTCCAATTTTTTATTCCATCCAAGAAGTATATTCCAGGCTGTGTTTCAATTTTGATCGGTCTCTGTGCATTACCCAAAATTTCGTCAACGAAGGAAAAACCGTTGAACTTTCAACGCCTCTTTCAGTTTTGAGGAAAAAATAGCAGGTTCCTAATGGAAGCTTTCTGTCTGGAGGTTGTGTAACAATTGTGAAATTTCAAGTTTATCACAGTTTTTTTTTAATTTTTAATTTTTATTTTTTGGACTAAAATCCGGCCTTACATTGTTTTAATGCAAAAACGACAACAAAAAAGAAAAAAACAAAAGATACAAACAAATTTTCCCTTCCAGGCCTTATTCTGCGACTGTGTTCTTTAAGTGCTCGTAAAAATTACAATGACTTCATTCCACTTTGAATTTTTGGATTTTGCTTTTTTATTCTAGCGTCCAAAATTCTACGAGTCGTCGCTTTTCTTTAAAATGTGTATTCATAATTAACGGAGACCATAACTGAAAGAATTGGCACCAACCAAATTTTAACTACATTTTTAACAGAGCCGTATGTTTGTTCAAAAAATGTTTGATATTTGCTATTCCGGAATTTTTGGGAAATTTAGGAAATCGGTATTGACCAACATATTTAACAAAGATGCGAAAAAGCCAACTCTTACTATCAGCGCACATTTATATAAACCATAAACACACGCACACATACATGCACTAACAAATTTACAGGTACACACTCACACATACACACTACAATTAACGACAGCAGAAGCAGCGAAAGAAGACCATTCGTTTAAAGGCACGGTCCATCAACGGACGTAAAATCAAGCTCTCCTATTATTCTGAAGATGAGATTCTGGTCTCGAAATATTAATGAATAATAAATAGGTAATACCCAACACATTCTTTACCTTCCTTTATTTTACTAAACACATGGTGATAGTCTTCAAGAACTAACCATATATATATATATATATATATATATATATATATATATATACACACACACGCACGCACATTATAAATAAAACCAACTTTTGTGCATTTAGTATAATAAAGGTCAATGAAAAGTTAACCCTCAATGTTTGCATATTTTATTATTATTATTATTATTATTATTTTAATCTTAACATCACATTTAAAAAAAAATGTTTTTTTTTCATTATCAGATGTACATTGTGGTGCAGTGGATATCGACTCAGAACGACAAATTAGGGAGCCGAGTTCGAATTCCAGTTGAATTCCTTGCATTCATTTCCGTGCAAATACCTTGGAAAAGGTATTAATCTGTCTTTCCCTCCACTTATGGGTTAAATAATAGGACAGATTGGCTTCTATAGCCTTGGTCGGCAACCAGTCTACCGCAGAAAGCAATGGCAACCTACTGCGGGATAATCTTCTGTCCAGTCAGTCATGTCTCTTTCGAGACATGATCGCCCAAGCATGTATCACATATGGCACTTAACTGACTGACTGAATATAATAGTTGGAGACATTATTAAGGCTTTACTGGACATAAAGTGGGGGATCGGTTTTCTGTTGTTATGAATTAATAAACTGATCCCCCTCTAATTACTACTTAATAATTACCTTGTTTACTTCCTTTATTTTACTAAACGCATTGTGATAACTTTCAAATACCTTATTTTGTGTTCAGGAAGGGGTTCCCAGCTCACTCTGTTTTCTCTACTTAGGCATCAGTAGTGGAGCTTTCACAACTCTGCTACAATGTTGTTGGGCGGTGGCAACGGCCCACCATGAGGGTAGCTGGTTGGCAGTTTTCTTGTTGCTATTTCCGACTGGTAATTAGGAGCCCTAACTCTTGCGTAGCATCGTCAGTGGCTGTTCAGATAAACAGTTGCATAATATCGGGTTTTTTGCAGAGCCATGACGCACATGGATAGGTGTCTTTGAAAGTTCCTCTGGTGGGCGACCCTGAGTTCACACTATGCTGCAATCTACGCCACTTCCCTTCCCGCACATGTAGTTGATGGCCGTCTTCTACCACTACTCGAGGCCTCTTCTGACCAAAAATAACAATGAGTACTACAAATACAATGCTAAATCAGCTTCACAGAAATGATCCAAAGCCCTCAACATTTCCTTCACTAACATCCGTGTTACGCATACCAAGTTTTGCGGTGTGGAATCTTTCCTCCACGTAAGGTCCCCAGACATCCTAGCTCTCCGCGAAACTAACCTGATCTCTACAATCTCCTTACTTGATTTATCGATCCCAGATTACCTTCACATCTTTAGGAAGGACTTCAGCATCCACATGCATTGCCTGGGGGTCTATCCTAGCAAACATTTCCCTCTGGCTAGGGAGATTTCTCTTGAATCTACGAACCAACCATACATGTGTCTCCGTCACGTTTTACTAAACTCAGTTAGCTATGTTTTCTTTCTGTATCGCTTCAATTCCTCTCCCAACTGTTCGTTGCTGTACAATATATCTGATAATATAGATAAGACCATTGCCGCTCACCCGTTTGCCAATATATTTGTGTTTGGTGACCTCAATGCTCACCATGGCAATTGTCTGGAAAACTCTGTTACTGATCTTTATGATATCCACATCCTGATCATTGCAATCACCCAGTCTCTCACACAAGTGGTGGATTTCCCCCACGTTTCCCCAGTATGCGTGAAGGACAAGCCTTTTAACTAGATCTCTGCTTCACTTGTATCCCTGACTTCTGCCATGCCATGCAGCTTTGCACTCTTGGTATGCTGTGGTTTCTGTTCATATCTCTCTCCCTATTCCTTTCCTCCCAGGAACCTCCGACCAGCAGAATTTTTTTTCCTGCTAACAAAAGGCGGACTGGGAGGTATTACGAGATTTTCTGGAAGAAAGTGTTTAGTCTCCCCGTTGAATTCGTTTCTGATGTCTCCTCCTGGGTGAAAGCTGGCATCGATGCTTTTATCCCAGCCAAAAACTTCGATCTTAAACCTCATTCGCCCCTGGGGTTTTCCCTGATGGCTCGGCCACCTTAGCTAACAAGAATTACTACTTTTAGATTTACTGGAGCCACGCGTCTGACCATAATAAGCGCCTTTTTGCCTCTGTTCATAATGAGTTTAAGTGTTACGTGTTAAGTTGTAACAAAAGGAAAAAAATGATTGACCAAAACTCAGATAAATCACAGACAAATATTTAATTTCCAAAAAACACTAAATAAAATATTTACAAATATACAAATTTATTGCATTCAAAACAAGAAACATAAGAGTTTACTACTGGCGAGTGTTATGAGGAGAGAAGGGGAAGGTAAGGTGTCAAGTATCTTTACTCAGTTAAGCTAGCGAAGTAGTTTAAGTGCTATACTTTATGGAAATCCTCAAATGTGTATATAAAAAATAATTATTAGTTTGGTCAATCCAAGAGTCAAAAATATCTATTTGCCCATTTAGTTCCACGAGGTACTCTTTCAGGTCTTAGTTGGGCGACAACTTTTCTTAGAGATTCTTTCGGCTGGATATACAAATCCTTGACTCAAAGCTGGAGTTGATAATGAGGATCCTCAAGATCGTTAAGCTGTTGTTTGCCGACAATGAAACAGCGTATAACAGTGCGCAAGTTTGGCTCCAAAGACTACTGGTGGCTCTGCAAAACAGTAGCCAACCTTCCTTTAATCATTAAATATGAGGTCCTCACTGCTATAGCGGACAGGGCTGAGTGCTTTGCTTGCAGACCCTCCACCAACTACTCACTTAATTTGTCTGGAATATTCGCACCCTATTTCCCACCTAGAACTGAGGCTCAACAGAGCAAGGTTTATATGAGCCACTCGCTAGTTTCTAAAATAATTTCAAAACTTGACACCCATAAGGCAAGCGGAGGTGATGGAATCCCAGTCTTCATCCTGAAGAAATATGCCCCTGAACTCCGTCCTCTCCAAGTTCTAAAATTACTGTCTTTCTGCTTTTTGCTTTCCTGCCTGATGGAAATCCTCAGTCGTCTCTGTTTTTAAGAACTTGGGAGAAAAGGACCTACAGTCAATAGTTGACTGGGGTAAGAAATGGCTTGTTAATTTTGATGCTTTCAAACGAAGCTGCTATATTTTACATCCATAAACAATTTTCTTACCCGCCATCAGCGTGGATTACGCTAGTCTCCTTGAAAGTAATACACTGCGCCTCCTCGGCCTCAATTTTTCAGCTGACCTGAAGTGGAACGACTATATTGAAATAATAGCTAAATTTACTGCTAAAAAGGTCGGTTCCGTGTCGGATCAGGCAGTTTTTGTCTTCAGAATTCATTATCTAAACTTATTGATAAATGGAACTTTGTGTGTGTGTGTGTGTGTGTGTGTGTGTGTGTGTGTGTTACCCTTAGACTCCTAAACGGCTGAACCGATTTTCTTGAAAATTTACACAGTTGTACTATAAACGTCTGCGAGTGTTCTTAGCTAGGTTTTGTGTCAAGGTACCCCCGATAAATATCGAAAATCGATAATCGAAAAAATCGGGTTATAGAAGGAGTGGTCCGATTTTAATAAAATTTGATACACTCATAGACAAAGACATAAGAAATGATATTCAGAAGTTTAAAGGTTGCAGTTCTTACAATAGTGCAGAAAATCGATAGTATATATATATATATATATATATATCTATATATATATATATATATACATAAAAGGCAAGATGTTTGTGTGTGTGTCTGTTTATCTGCCTGTATGTCTGTATTTTTTCAGCCTTTTTATTTTAGTTTCTGCTTCGGGTTTGGCTCTAAGTGGGTATAATTGTAGTTCTTAGTCTCAGACATGATACCATTTACTCAGAGGACTTATTTAGCCTTCAAAATTCAGTTTACGACGAAAAAAACTTATTTGATATCGATACCAGGAAATCAAAAATTCATTTTTCTTTCAGTCTACGGTTTTGCTTTAACTGGAAACAACTATTGCTTTTTAGTCTTTCGTGCCAACGTCCAAAGAGTCTGAGATCCGGGACCATGGATTAGTTTTAAAGCTTTCATTACACCTGGACAACGCCGGGCTACACTGCTAGTGCACATCTACAAATCTATCATTCATTTGTATATTGAATATTACTGTCATATCTGGTCGGGCGCCCTGCTGTTCATCTTGGGGTTCTCAACAAAATCCAAAGTAGTCGATCCTGACCTGGTGACTCGACTTCAGTCTTTCTTTCACCGGTGTGATTTGGCTGCCCTCCGTCTCTTTTACAAATATATACACGGATTTTGCTCTGACGAACTCCAGTGCTGTGCGGATTTACTCGAGCTACAGGTCCCACCTTTTCACTGTGAAAACAATCAATTATTAGCTTCTTTTCTCGCATTTCCCGCTTGTGAAAAACTTCTCCGTATTCTTGCTTGCCTGATAGCTACAATCTCCAAGAGTTTTAATTCAACGCCAACCGCCATCATTTATCTCCTTAACTTCCATCCGTCTTCTCCATTTCCACTCTACTCTCACGCAGCTCTCTTCGCACCAATGTCCCCGTCGTTCTCCTACCCATTCTCCGACACCTACTGTGATCTGTTCACTCTCATATTATGTAACCTCCTGCGCCCGAGTGACAGTTCTGCCTTGCCTGGGGTGAGATGATTAAAAAAAAAAAAGATGTAGTGTCAGGGAACTAAAGAAACTAATTGTTTCACCCCCAGCAAGGCAGTACTGCTACTGATGCGCAGGGGGTTACATAAGAGATGAGTGGGAGTTAAAGAATGGATAAAAGAAAGATGAGAACAGTGAGGTGAAGAGAGCTGCATGAGAGTAGAGTGGAAATGGAGAAGAACATGATAGAAAGGTTTTCAGGGAAAGGATGCGAGTCAAAGAGATACGAGACGGCAATTGACATTGCATTTAAATTCTTGGAGATTGTAACTGTCAGGGAAGCAAGTATACAGAAGGTAATTACACAGGTTGGAAATGCGAGAAAAGAAACTGTTGGAGTAGAAGTTGCGGCTACACTTAATTGTATAGATATAATATTTGATAATATATATATAATTTTAGTTAATGACCAGATATTGAAGAAAACATAAAAAAGAGCGGAATTCAAGGTGGCAGAAGATGGCAACTCATGTTGCATTTAAACTTTTGAAGATTTTAGTTATCACGGAAGAGAAAAGACTGGGTATAGAGTGAATTGAGGAAAGAATAAAAGATGAATGGGATTCAAAAAGATAGAAGATGGCAACTGATGTTGCATTTAAATTTTTGGAGATTGTAGCTATCAGGGAAAAGAAAAGACTGGGTACAGAGGGACTTGATGAAAGGATAAAAGATGAACGGGATTCAAGAAGATAGAAGATGGCAATTGATGTTGAATTTAAATTTTTGGAGATTGTAGCAATCAGTTAAGAGAAAAGACTGGGTACAGAGGGAATTGATTAAAGGATAAAAGATGAACGGGATTCAAGAAGATAGAAGATGTCAACTGACGTTGCATTTATATTTTTGAAGATTTTAGCTACCAGAGAAGTAAGTAGAATGTTAGGAGTTCTACAGGCAGGGAATACGCGAAAAGAAAATTTTTTAAGTAGACGTGGCAGTTACATTTAACTATTTCAACGGCGAAAGGGTGAGACCTATATGCCAATCGAGTAGCACGCTTAAATTCGTTTTGTTTCGTCAGTCTCTTGTCATTTTTATTTAATTTTTAAAAATTTTATTCTATATAATTTTGCCTTACTTTTCTTAATTTCCACATCTTTTTCCTTTTCTTATTTGATGATCCTCTCTCTCTCTCTCTCTCTCTCTCTTTCTCTCTGTTTCCTCATTTTTCTAATAGTTATTTTTGATAAATTTGTTTCTTTCTCTCTTTTTGTATTAGATTTTCTCTTTTCTTTTTCATTCTTTCTTAAAAAATATAGTTTTGTTTTTTTCCTTTTTTTCTGTCATAGCTTTCTTTCTTTCTTTCTTTTTTCTTTTCTTTATAGAATTGTTTTTTCTTTCTCTCTCGCACTACTTTTGTTTGGTAATTTCTTTTTTTTTTTTACAAAAATATTGTTTTCTTTCTTTTTTCTTTCTTTCTTTGATAGATTTGATTATTTCTTTTTCTTTTTTCTTTCCTCTTTTTTGTAATTTGTATTTTTTCCAAAAATCTAACTTTTCTTCTTTCTTTTTTCTTTCTCTCTTATAGAATTGATTATTTCTTTTTCTTTCTCTCTTTCATTCTTTTTATAATTTCTTTCTTTTTTCTCACAAAATATATCTTTCGTTCTTTCTTTTTTTCCTTCTTTTTTTCTTTCTTTCTTTGATAGATTGATTATTTCTTTCTCTTTTTCATTCTTTTTATAATTTCTTTCTTTTTTTCTTACAAAAATATAGCTTTCCTTCTTTCTTTTTTCTTTCTTTTATAGAACTGAGTATTTCTTTCTCTTTTTTTCCTTCTTTTTTGTGATTTCTTTCTTTTTTCTCTCTTTTACTTTCTTTCTTGTTTGTAATTCTGTTCTTTCTTTTTCCTTCTAACAAAAATATAGCTTTCTTTTTCTTTTTACTATTTTGATAGATTTGGTTCTTTCTTTCTCTCCCTTTCCTTCTTTTTGTAATTTCTTCGTTTTTTCTTTTTCTTTTTTACAAAAATATAGCATTTAATTCTTTCTTTTTTCTTCTTTCTTTTATAGTTTAGGTTATTTCCGTCTCTTGCCTTCTTTTTTGTAATTTTACTTTCCTTTTCTATCTTACAAAAATACAGATTTCATTCATTCTTTCTTTTATAGACTTAATTCTTGTTTTCTTTGCAATGTTTCGATGACTTCTTCACTCTTTATAAAACCGAAACATATACTAAGCTGCCGTTGATAGGGTAATGCTTTACACACACTACTTATCCCCCTGCACTTGACATCAACCCAATGTACTCAGATGTTACTTACCATTACCCTCCCGCAAGGAAAATGCAATAACTCGACAATACAATTGTACCCCACCCACTCAACAAATGCCACTCCACCACAACTCTATGAGGCAAACATTTTCAAAAGATCAAAGATGGAACGCGAGACATTCTTAGCAACAGGTTGACTTCAAAAGTTATCTCTGAAAGCAGTGAGTCAGATTTACGTACAAAATACATGAGACGACTTAAGAATGAAATATTGCTTGGTCGATATTAGAACATTTTCTAGGGAAACATTATATATATATGTTCTAAAGTGTA
This sequence comes from Ascarosepion bandense, assembly GCA_037127315.1. Classification (NCBI taxonomy): domain Eukaryota; kingdom Metazoa; phylum Mollusca; class Cephalopoda; order Sepiida; family Sepiidae; genus Ascarosepion; species Ascarosepion bandense. Next base: position 548,782 of record JBBBDQ010001976.1, read on the forward strand.
ATTTCTTATTTGCAATATATATTAAGCCTTTTTTCTGCCTAATTTTAAATTTTAAGCTTTTCATGTTTAATTGGTTTTCTTTAATTTAATTTTTGATTTTAGCAGATATCTCTTGACTGTTCCTTTCTTTCTTTCTTTCTTTCTTTTTTTCTTTCTCTTTCGTCAGCCGTATATTAGTCTGTCTACTTTCCTCCTCTCTGCCGTCTGTAATTTGACTCTCTTGGTGTGACCAAACTTCAAAGACCCCCCCCCCGTGTCGTGTTGGAATTCTGTTTTGTTTTAAATATTCTTAATGTAAGTCTTTTTTTTTTCTGCCTAATTTTAAATTTTAAGCGTTTCATGTTTAATTGGTTATATATATATAGCAACTGTTTAAATTAATTTAGAACGTTGTAAATGTTTTCTTTCATTCTTTTTATTTGTATAATCTGCTCCTGTATAAAGTTGAGCACTTTTGTCATTAATATAAATTTGAACATGGATGAAGTGAATTTCGACATTTCGCTGAAAAGATTGAACATGATCTAAAGTATAATTTATAATATATATATCTATATATATATATATATATATATATATATATATATATATATTATAAATACGAAAATTATACTTTAGAACATATATATATATATATATATATATATATATATATATATATATAATACTTTTGATCATGTTCAATCTTTTTAGCAAAATGTCGAAATTCACTTCATCCATGTTCAAATTTATATTAATGCCAAAAGTGCTCAACTTTATACAGGAGCAGATTATGCAAATAAAAAAGGATGGAAGAAAATATTTACAACGTTCTAAATTAATTTAAACAGTTGCTATATAAAGTTAAACACTTTTACCATTAATATAAATTTGAACATCGATGAAGTGAATTTCGACATTTCGCTGAAAAATTTGTACATGTTCTAAAATATAATTTAGTTTGTAAAATATAATTTTAGAACATGTACAAACTACTAAACAGTAATTTACTAGCAGTATAGCTCGGCGCTGCTCGGGTGTAATGAAAGCTTTAAAACTAATCCATGGTCCTGGAGCTCAGACTCTTTGGACGTTGGCACAAAAGACTAAAAAGCAATAATTGTTTCCAGTTAAAGCGAAACTCTAGACTGAAAGAAAAATGAATGGATGTAAGTCAAATTTTGATTTCCTGGTATCGATATCAAATAGGTTTTTTCGTCGTAAACTGAATTTTGAAGGCTAAATAAGTCGTCTGAGTAAATGGTATCATGGCTGAGACTAAGAACTACAATTCTACCTACTTTGAGCCAAACCCGAAGCAAAAACTAAAATAAAAGGGCTGAAAAAATACAGACATACAGGCAGATGAACAGACACACGCACAAACATCTTGCCTTATATATATATATATATATATTATCGATTTTCTGCAATATTGTAAGAACTGCCACCTTGAAACTTCTGAATATCGTTTCTTATGTCTTTGTCTATGAGTGTATGAAATTTGATTAAAATCGGACCACTCCTTCTAGAACCCGATTTTTTCGATTTTCGATATTTATCGGAGGTACCTCGACACAAAACCTAGCTAAGAACACTCGCAGACGCTTATAATACAACTGTGTAAATTTTTAAGAAAATTGGTTTAGCTGTTTCGGAGTCTATAGGTAACGGACACACACACAGACACACACACACACACAGACAAAGTTCCATTTATATATAAGTTTAGATTTGTTTATGGTTTGATTCAAGTGTGATTTCGTGCTTTCCAATTTTTCAAAATGTTTAATTTTTCAGGGAAACAACAGGCTGTCTGCATTGGAAAAAAAGAGAAAAAGATATATCCGTGTTTAAAAAGAGTTTGTGATACTTTGATTTTTCTAAAATCAGAAAATAAACATTATTTACACTGTTGTCCTCATCTTTATTACCATGTTTACGACGTTTCGGCCCTTGTACACACCTGCCTTCTTCAAGTGCTAAGAATTATGACCGACCCCTGTGGTATATAATTCTCATTCCAAGTGCGATCTACTTCCAGATACCGTGTAGTTATCTCCCTTTAACGCAACTCACTAAGTTATTTGTTCACCGTTGTGAAGCTAACGATTTTCCAGTAGTAAAAGTGCTAGAGAAAATCATTAGCTTTAAAGATTGCAATATGAGCTCTAGTATAAAAGAATGGTTACCGTTATATAAGGTTTATAGGCCTCAGAAATTCATGCACTACTATTTTCAAGGACACATAACACAGTGGATATAGCCGTTGCTTAGTTCCAGTGACTTGACCTAAAGCGTTCTGAGTTCAATACCTAGCTACAGCAGTAGCGAACAAATAACTTACAGTTGAGTTTAGAGAAGATCGCTACATCCCGAAGTGACATCGAAAAACATTTTATATTTTTCTCATTCCCATATGGTTTTATGAATATTTCTTTGCTAGAGACGTGTTATGTTAATACGATGTTTAACCGATGATGGATCATATTTGATAACGGATGGTGGATGATTACAGCTAGGATTTATATAAATTTGGTTAGCTTTATTTTTCATGTACTGGTTGGTCGTGGTACAGTGGATATCGGCTCAGAACGAGAAACCGGGGAGCCGAGTTCGAATTCCAGTTGAGTCCATCGCATTCACTTACGCACAAATACCCTTGGGAAGGGTATTAGTCAATCTCTTCCCTCCAGTTATGGGTTAAATAGCAGGACAGATTGGGTTCTATAGCCTTGCTCGGCAACCAGTCTACCGCAGAAAGCAATGGCAACCTACTGCGGGATAATCTTCTGCCCAGTCAGCCATGTCTCTTTCAAGACATGATCGCCCAAGCGTGTTTCACGTATGGCACTTAACTGACTAACTGGTTGGAAATTATTAGAAACTAAGTCTAGCGTTATGTCAAGAAGTCAACTTGTTTTAATAACTACGCTAAGACCAAAAAAATTTAAATCTCTATGAATTAATTTTCTAAGTCTATCAACCTTCCCCTCAGTAGATTTCTTAACTATCACGAGTCCATCATCTCTATATAGACCTATCGTATTTAAATCGATTTCTTTAAACGCCGTGAAGTTGTGCAGAAGAAATAATCCGACTAAATCTGAAGACTCAGCAGAATCCAGAGCTCTCATAGATACATCAAAATTGCCAATTGAATTTTTAGTCTATTTTTCGTTATCGTGGATAAGAACTGGTTTTCTGCGGTTTAAAATTATGTTAATTTCTGCTTTAGAAATATCTGAATTAAATTATAATCGCACTAATGAATTTATATTTTCGTGTTGTATTATTAAATGTCCGCAGATCTGTGTTTTTTGAATAATTCCTATGTTTGCGAATGTGATTTCATCATTTTTTTCTTTTTGGAATGCAAAAGGATTTAGCTTTATACATTGTTACGAACAAATGTATCTATCTACAATTCATTTCCAGCCAAAGTTTGAAATTTCTATTTCTTCGTAGCTCCCATTGTCGCACCAAACACTTCCTTCCCCCAGTGCATTTTCTCACTTTTTCCTCTTTGTTAAGCTTAGACGTCGCGTAACCGATGTCTTTATACGCTTATGCTTTACTTCCTACCTAAATTTGGGGTCTATTTCCCCTTGAGCCGTTTTTCATTTGTTCTTTCCTCATGTTTCTTTCTTTCTTACTCTCTTGCTTTCCTCTTTGTTTTTTATTTATTCTACGTCCTTCTCTTTGCCTTTTATTTATTTCTCTTTTTGTTTCATCATCTTTCCTGTCCTCTTTACCTCGTACGAAAAAATAATTCCATTAATAAAAGTGAATTTTCATCAATTTTCTTTTAAAAATAAAGTTTGTTACCATCATTATAAACTACCTGATGAGACATTCTTCTTTCAATGTCGAAACAAAAATGTACAATTTTGCAGTTGGTATGGAGTTATTTTCGCAGTGGAGGCTAGTATTTGTGCTAGTATTTGTGCTAAAGTCGGTCCTAATAGATTCGACGGACAAAACGTTACGAACTTGATATATGTATTACGCAGTGTAATCTTGCCAGGTCGCTGACTACTTTCGTATTCGACTCACTGTCGACTAATATCATCCAAAATCGACTGACCCTCGTTCTTCTTACTACTCCTACTTAAATTAGGTGGGAGAGTCTATTCACTATAGAATAGGTGTGTTTCACGATAGCAGTAGTAGATTGTAGTTTGTACATGATCTAAAGTATAATTTAATATATATATATATATATATATATATATATATATATATATTGACGGATGTGCGTTGTGGTGCAGTGGATGTCGGCTCGGAAGGGAAAATCGGTGAGCTGAGTTCCGATTCCAGTCGAGCACTCTGCATTCACTTATGCACTGGTACTCTTGGGAAAGGTATTAATCCCTCCCTTCTCTCTAGTTATGGGTTAAATAACAGAGGTCTGCTGTTCATGCGATCTGTGGCACCGATCTTCTGCACCGATTGTTTGTTATCAGCAGTTCCAGAAAGTGTGGATGGTGCTTCACAAGTCTTCACCACTCAAAACAATTCGTTGTGTGGCAGTCTAATTGTTTTAAACACTCATACGTTGAAGAGTCCATAATATATATATATATATATATATATATATATATATATATATATACTTGCAGTATAAACAGGCGTTTCTCGGGTGTAATGAAAGCTTTAAAACTAATCCATGGTCCTGGAGCTCAGACTCTTTGGATGTTGGCATGAAAGACTAAAAAGCAATAATTGTTTCCAGTTAAAGCGAAACCGTAGACTGAAAGAAAAATGAAAGGATGTAAGTCAAATTTTGATTTCCTGCTATCGATATCAAATAAGTTTTTTTCGTCGTAAACTGAATTTTGAAGGCTAAATAAGTCCTCCGAGTAAATGGTATCATGTCTGAGACTATGAACGACAATTATACCTACTTAGAGTCAAATCCGAAGCAAAAACTAAAATAAAAGGGCTGAAAGAAATACAGACATACAGGCAGATAAACAGACACATACACAAACATCTTGCCTTTTTTATATATATATATTATCGATTTTCCGTACTATTGTAAGAACTGTAACCTTGAAACTTCTGAATATCGTTTCTTATGTCTTTGTCTATGAGTGTATCAAATTTGATTAAAATCGGACCACTCCTTTTATAACCCGATTTTTTCGATTATAGATTTTCGATATTTATCGGGGGTACCTCGACATAAAACCTAGCTAAGAACACTCGCAGACGCTTATAGTACAACTGTGTAAATTTTCAAGAAAATCGGTTCAGCCGTTTCGGAGTCTATAGGTAACGGACACACACACACACACACATACACACACATACACACACAGACAACGTTTCATTTATAAATAAGTTTATATATATATATATATATAGTTAGTGATTCCAAGGTGTCTAAATGGCGTCTCGTCCTAGCCCAACGTATGACAGAAAAGAAAAGAAATCGAAAATGTAAAAGAATATATATATATATATATATATATATATATATATATTTAGTATATCGAGGCAGCAAGTAATTTTCTAGACATATTCTATTAAATATAAGAGACAATGAATGTCTATTATGTTTAATCATGAGCCGTTCTAAACGTCGTATTTTTGCTTTAATTTCAGTTGAAAATAAAGACAAAAATTCTCCAACATTTGGATAATAATTTATTGGTTTTCTTCTAAGCTTTCGGCTCACATGAGCCATCTTCAGAGAGGTAGTTTAAACTGAAATATTATAAAATCCACCATCACCGACGATTTTATTTTGTGTTGACATAAAACTCCGCTTGGCAACGGCAATAGTTACCAAAAAGAATAAACGCAGTTCTTAAGTTTGCGATGCGGTTTTATGACGTCACACCGCGGGATAGCGCGAAATGACAACAAAACCATCTAGTCAAATGCAATGTAATATGTTATTTCCTGTTTTAAAGTTGATTTTATTGAGTGTTGGTTGTTTTGATTTGATGTACATGGCCTCCAATATCTGCAGGTTCCTCTTACTGTGTGTATGAGTAAGGATCACCGTATTGTTGACCAAAATCTGTCTGATATTACCTACATGTTTATGTTTTTCAGAGAAATGTTGTTTAATAGTACTCTGATCAGAAAGATGACATGTAAGTCTACGGGAGAGCGTGGTTGTGGTAAAACCAATATATGTACTAGGTTTTTGATTAGTATCAGAGATGCAATCTCTGAATGGGCATGTAAATTGGTACACTACATTGGTTTTTTGTAAAGAATTTAGTTTAGTGCCTGTTGGGTTATTATAGACTATGAGGTCAATTGTTTTAAACTTTTTATAATATATAATGAGTTTAATTTGATTATTACTTTCGACTGGTTTAACATTTCTACGTATTATGTTTTTGAGAGTTTTTTCATCTTGTTTATAATTATTATTTATTTGGTTGCAATAGTATAAGTTAATAGTGTTATGTTTATTTTGATGTAAACCATTATTATTAATATTATCATTATTGTTAGAGCTATTGTTAAGTTTGTTGAGATACATTTTAATTTGTTGATCAATAACGGAGTTAGGAAATCCATTATTGACTAGTGTTTGCTTAATGTTGTGTATATATAATATATATATATATATATATCTTTGTTTGAGAAGTAACTATTTTTCCATAGCAACACCTAAATAGGTGTTACCTCCTCAGGTCAGGGTGCGCCTGAGAACAACGACAATTCAGAGGTGACTAATCTCTTGACCAGAGACATTTTAAAAACCAGAATCACCCCGGGCAAGGCAGTACAGCCACTAAGTCGCACAGGATTACAGGTCATGGAAGAATGAGAAAATGAAATATTAATATTGAGAAGAAAGGTCAGAGTGTAATGAAGTGCAATTAACATTGCATTTAAATTTTTGAAAGATTTAATTTTTCAAAATTGATGATAATTCTACCAGAGAATTTATTTCTTGTCCGTTGTGTTAAAACCAAATGATTAAAAGAAATATAGTTGCTTAAGTATCGTCGTCGTTAGCACCTTAATGTCCCTGTTTCGTTCTTCAGGTGTTAACATGATGTTTAAATCCGACATGGTTCAGGGGGCCAAGTCGGGAATGTAACTGTCAAAGGAATTGATCGCATGTTAGGGCGGGGGGTGATCTTGGCTTGAGATACCGAATCTTGGGTTACCTGCTTTTTACATCCTCTCTAATATTTCGCTTTTCCTCGAATATTTGTGGGTGTGACAATAGACTACGTCCGACAGAAGGTTCAGGCGATTGGATGTTTTGAAAGAGAGTTAAACCACCTCTTAATTGCTGTTGTTCCAAGATTCACCTTGATCTATCTATCTATCTATCTATCTATCTATCTATCTATCTATCTATCTATCTATCTATCTCAGTCTGTTCATATCTATCTATCTATCTATCTATCTATCTATCTATCTATCTATCTATCTGTTTATATCTATCTATCTATCTATCTATCTATCTATCTATCTATCTATCTATCTAAATCTGTTTATATCTATCTATCTATCTATCTATCTATCTATCTATCTATCTATCTAAATCTGTTTATATCTATCTATCTATCTATCTATCTATCTATCTATCTATCTATCTATCTATCCCAGTCTTTTCATATCTATCTATCTATCTATCTATCTATCTATCTATCTATCTATCTATCTATCAGTATGTTTATCTATCTATCTATCTATCTATCTATCTATCTATCTATCTCAGTCTATTCATATCTATCTATCTATCTATCTATCTATCTATCTATCTATCTATCTATCTATCTATCTATCTATCTATCTATCTATCTATCTATCTATCTATCTATCTATCCCAGTCTTTTCATATCTATCTATCTATCTATCTATCTATCTATCTATCTATCTATCTATCTATCTATCAGTATGTATCTATCTATCTATCTATCTATCTATCTATCTATCTATCTATCTATCTATCTATCTATCTCAGTCTATTCATATCTATCTATCTATCTATCTATCTATCTATCTATCTATCTATCTATCTATCTATCTATCTATCTATCTATCTATCTATCTATCTATCTATCTATCTGTTTATATCTATCTATCTATCTATCTATCTATCTATCTATCTATCTATCTATCTATCTATCTCAGTCTGTTCATATCTATCTATCTATCTATCTATCTATCTATCTATCTATCTATCTAAATCTGTTCATATCTATCTATCTATCTATCTATCTATCTATCTATCTATCTATCTATCTATCTATCTATCTCAGTCTGTTCATATCTATCTATCTATCTATCTATCTATCTATCTAAATCTGTTTATATCTATCTATCTATCTATCTATCTATCTATCTAAATCTGTTTATATCTATCTATCTATCTATCTATCTATCTATCTATCTATCTATCTATCTATCTATCTAAATCTGTTTATATCTATCTATCTATCTATCTATCTATCTATCTATCTATCTATCTATCTATCCCAGTCTTTTCATATCTATCTATCTATCTATCTATCTATCTATCTATCTAACTATCTATCTATCTATCTATCTATCTATCTATCTCAGTCTATTCATATCTATCTATCTATCTATCTATCTATCTATCTATCTATCTATCTATCTAAATCTGTTTATATCTATCTATCTATCTATCTATCTATCTATCTATCTATCTATCTATCCCAGTCTTTTCATATCTATCTATCTATCTATCTATCTATCTATCTATCTATCTATCTCAGTATGTATCTATCTATCTATCTATCTATCTATCTATCTATCTATCTATCTCAATATTCATATCTATCTATCTATCTATCTATCTATCTATCTATCTATCTATCTATCTATCTATCTATCTATCTATCTATCTAAATCTGTTTATATCTATCTATCTATCTATCTATCTATCTATCTATCTATCCCAGTCTTTTCATATCTATCTATCTATCTATCTATCTATCTATCTATCTATCTATCTATCTATATCAGTATGTTTATCTATCTATCTATCTATCTATCTATCTATCTATCTATCTATCTATCTATCTATCTATCTCAGTCTGTTCATATCTATCTATCTATCTATCTATCTATCTATCTATCTATCTATCTATCTATTTTTGCACCGGCAGCATCCAGCACTCTCTTATCCACATGCCCGCTTCTTACCTCTCCAAATCGACAAGCAAAAAGGTTTAACACCAAAACAGCACTTTCCATTTCCTACCTATAACCTCGCATGTACTTTACGACCCAGCCATGAAGGAGAACAACCCAAACAAACAGACCTGGCTCAACAAAACACAATCGTTTGTCGATTTTTACCTCTTTGTTTCTAATGATATACATCTGAAGACACATCTTTTCGTTTGAATCTTTTAAAATTCTTCTTTCTTGTCCATGAATGAATTCTTTTTTGCCAGGGCAAGTTGTCGGAAAGAAGAGTTGAAAGGTAAAAACACGAAGTTCTAAATCTTTGCAGGGAAGAACAGGAAACAAAAGAAAACAAAGTGAAGGATGCCGGGAAGAGACTTTAAATCCTCAGTTACGGTGTTCAAAGTTGGCGGATAAAGAAGATACACGTTGATTGGAAACTGAATAATAATAATAATAATAATAATAATGATAATAATAATAATAATAATGATAATAATAATAATAATAATAATAATAATAATAATAATGACGAAAAAAAAGGAAGAAGAAAGCTGATGAAGATATAAGAAAAAGAAAAAGGATATGAGGAAGGAAGAAAAACAAGAAAAATATAGAAAAAAAATCGAGAAAAAGATTAACCTTAGTTTAATAATAATAATAATAATAATAATAATAATAATACGAAGAAGAAGTAGAAGAAGGAGAACTAGAAAAGAAAAAAGAGAATCAAGAAATAAAAGAAGAAGAAGAAAAAAAACAGAAGAGAAATGATGAAAATGAAGAAGAAATAAAGTAAAAGATTAAAAAAAGAAATAATAGAAAACAATACAAAGAGAAGAATTTGAAAGAGAAGAAGAAAAAGAAGAATAAAAAAAGAAGAATAACAGAAGAAGAAGGAAAAAGAAGAAGAAAAGAAGAAAAAGAAGAAGAAAAAAGAAAGAGATGAAGAAGGAAAGAAGAAGAAAAAAGAAGAAAAAAGAAAAAGAAGAAGAATAGAAAAAGAAAAAGAAGAAAAAGAAGAAAAAAGAAGAAAAGAAGAAGAAAAAGAAGAAAAAAGAAGAAAAAGAAAAGAACAAGAAGAACAAGAAGAAGAAATAAGAGAAAACAAACCAACGAGAGAAAGGTTGAAAATGAAGATGAAGAAGAAATAGAAGAAGAAGAAAAAAAGAATGAGTAGAAGAAGAAGAAGAAGAAAAAGAAGAAAAAAACAGAAATCAAATCAACGAGAGAAATCTCAATGAAGAAGAAGAAAAAGAAGAAGGAGAAGAAGAAGAAGAAAAAGAAGAAAAATGAGAAGAAAAACCATTATGATAACAAGAAAAAGAAGTGAAGTAACAAAATGACGAAATATAAAGACAAAGAAGAGGAAGTAATAGTTAATTTTTTAAGCACCGTTTAGATGTGGCACAAGGCCGAACTTATGAGGCAACCAGTGAGGATCGAACTCACTACTCAGCTGTAATAGGTTATAGTAAAGTAAGTATTGGGGAGTCCGGGACTCCGCAAACGAATAACTAATTCGGTTCGTTCTCGTGTCATTGAAGTTGGAATTTTTTTTTTTTTTAATCATATCACCCCGAGCAAGGCGGTAACGCCACTGATGTGCAGAGGGCTACGTAAGAGTGAAAAGATTAGAAGAGAGAAAGCCGGAAACCACATCCTAAACAGGGAACAAGGGATGAGTCTCTTCACCTGTTTATTGAACAGGTGAAGAGACTCATCCCTGGGTGGAGTGTGAACCGAGCGATAGTTTAGTCTATCTACTGCAATGGAAAAAAAATAAACAAAAAAAAAAAATAAGAAAAGAGTGAAACGATTGGAAAAGAGAAAACCGGAAACCACATCCTAAACAGGGAACAAGGGATGAGCCTCTACACCTGTTCAATAGACGTGGGTGGAGTGTGAACTGGGCGATAGTTTAGTCTATCTACTCCAATTGAAATTCTTAGCACCTGAAGAACGCCGGATCGTACAGCGACCGAAACGTCGTAAACATGGTAACAACCGACCGAACAGTGTAAATAATTTAAATAATTATGAAAAAGGCACAGGGAAGCTACATTAAGATGGCCAGAAAGTCAATGAAGTCGCTCGTGAGTGACCTTATTGCACAATGGTTATTATAAAAAGCATAGAAAAAATGATGTAAGCACTTTCATATTTTTGTGCATGTTCAAGACCTCCTACAGAAGGTAGCGGTGGAGAGCGACAAAAAAGGACTACAAATAAACTTTAAGAAAACTGAATACATGGTCATCAGTAAAAGGTGCAACCCAAAATGCCGAATACAGGTGGGGGATACGAGAATCAAGCAAGTAAAAAAAATTAAATACCTAGGAAGTATTCTAACAGGAGATGGAAAGTGCGACACAGAGATCCGAAGGTGAATTGGCAAGGAGAAGGACGCGTTCCAGAAACTGAGTAAAGTACTAACACACAGGAAAATTTCACGAGAAACAAAGAAAAGAGTGCTGGATTGCTATGTGTTGTCAGTTCTTCAATACAGCAGTGAATACTGGACAATATCATCGAAAATGAGGACGGAAGCAGCGGAAATGTCGTTCTACAGAAGGATGCTGCGGATATCGTGGACTGAGCATGCAAGCAACGATGAGGTGTTGGAAAGAATGGCAACAAAAAGGAAATTAATACTGAGCACCAGGAAGAGACAACTGAAGTTCCTGGGACATGCAATAAGGAAGGAGAGCTTGGAGAACCTGATACTGACTGGCCAGATAGAAGGAAAGAGAGACAGAGGAAGGCAGCGGATAACATATTTGCAGGGCCTGATCAGGTGGATGACGGAACGGGGGTTGCGAGGTGTAACAGGAGCAAACATACTAAGATCCACAAGGGATAGGGAGACGTGGAGAACCTTGATCGCCTACGTCCTTAAGGTACAGGGCACATAGAAGAAGAAGAAGATCTGTTATATAGTCTTGAGTATGTGCGTATTATATTACCTTGAGTATTAATTTCTTTTAGCGAACTGCGTGCGTTTTGTTTAGAATTTCACATTCTCCTTTTCGCTGCAAATCCGTTTTAACGATTCAAACGATTGAATTACAGAAAACGACTTCGTGTGGATAAGGGAGAAAAGGGATTTCTTAATGTCCTTGTTTGTTTTATTTTATTAATTTATTTTTTTCCTGAACGAAAGTAGCTACCGCTGTCCAGGTTTCTGCTCTCAAAACGCTTGATGTAATATGCATGGCGTTTTTTTTTTTTGTGGGGGAGGGGTTGATTTCAGACATCATTGCCTTTGGCAAGGATCATTTCGATGAAGAATTGAAAGCCGAGTTGATTTGGTTTTCTACCGAGGCAGCGACGAAATTCAATTTAACCTGACATGAAAAAATAATAAAGGGACTAAATTACTTCATCATCATCATCATCAGTACCATTATTATTATTATTATTATTATTATTATTATTATTATTATTATTATTATTTTACTTTCTGTTGAGCACAATCCCTTACTCGAGACCTGGGGTAAGACAAGATAGTAAATACGTGTATTATTATTTTTTTTTTTTTACCTGAATTTGTTTTTAAAGAAACAGCGACAATAATAATAATAATAATAATAATAATAATAATAATAATAATATTTGTTGTGGCCTATTTGGGCCAGGAAGAAAAGCACGGAAACAAGATGGTAGGCAAAAACAGTGTATTAGAATAACAGAACATATATATAATAATAAGTGTTAGAAATTAGCAAATATAGAAGTTTAAGTCCGAAGGGTATAGTTACGCTGCGTCTCTTGACTGCCTCTTGACTGCTTCACAGCCGCCTCTCCGGAAGTCATTCAGATTATTTATTGATAGAGGAAGAGTCCATTCCTAAAGACAGGACACAATACCGTTTGGATATTGCTAATATATCTCGTCTGGAGTCCCTGCTACTTAATCACGATATTCACAACAAAATCCAAAGAAGGGTCTGTAATATAAGGGATCCTAACCTGGCATATCGGCTTCGGCCACATTTGAATATTTTATTAACTCTTTTTTAAATTTTTAACAAATACATATCTTACTATTTACGCCTTAACAGGTGTGATGCGTGGGTGGATACGTACCTTGATCAAGTATAAATGCGCTCTAAGGAATGCAATATACTGTAGCGAAATATTTGTCGCCAAATTGTTGTGGTCTGTTAGGGACAAGAAAAAGACACGGAAACAAGAAGGTAGGTTCAAACTGTGTATAAGAAGAACAGAAAAATATATACACTAATGAGTGTTAGTAATCAGCAAAATAGAAGTTTACTTCTGAATGGTATAGTTACGCAGCGTCTCGACTGCCTCTTGACTGTCTCACAGCTTCCACACAGCTGCCTCCCCGGAAGTCATTCAGGTTTTTATTTATTGACGGATGAAGCGACCATTCCTACAGATAGGGAATAATAATAATAATAATAATAATAATAATAATAATAATAATAATAATAATAGAAATTGGAGTAGATAGACTAAACTATCGCCCGGTTCACACTCCACCCACGTCTATTGAACAGGTGTAGAGGCTCATCCCTTGTTCCCTGCTTAGGATGTGGTTTCCAGCTTTCTCTCTTCTAATCTTTTCACTCTTACGTAGCCCCCTGCACATCAGTGACGTTACCGCCTTGCTCGGGGTGATATGATTAAAAATAATAATAATAATAATAATAACAAAAAATATCTTGTTAAGTACAGTCGACACACTAAGAAGAACTTTGTCTATCTAACGCTAGGGATGTTAGAAGATATCAAAAACATGAAATGGAGCCATAACAACACAGCACGACCTGCCTTAAGTCTTCCTGCAGACTTGGTAGGTAGTGCGACCATAGCAGAAATCGATTTATAATGAAAAATGACACAATAATAATAATGTATATATTCACTACCTTGCCTTATCTCAGGTCTTGATTATGGTTTTATATTATTGATGGTATTATTATTATTATTATTATTATTATTAATGTGATAATGATCATCATCATATTTCTGTTTCTGCTAAGGTCACACTACCTACCAAATGTGCGGAAAAACCTAAGGTAGGTCGTGGCGTGTTGTTATGGCTCCATTTCATGTTTTTCTATCTTCCCTATCATCCCTAGCATTACATAGATAAAATTTTCCTTAGTGTGTGGGCTGTACTTAATAAGACAATTTTTTGTATGTCTCTTAAGCTGGGGTTTCCAGGGATTCTTTCAATGTGTTGTTTTGTTCCATTTTTTATCATTCCAAGTGCACCTACTATCACTGGCACAACTCTTGTTTTCAATTTCCACATTTTTTCTATTTCAATTTCCAGGTCTTTATATTTTGACAGTTTTTCAAATTCCTTGATTGCTATGTTACAATCCGCTGGACAAGCCATATCAATTAATAGACAAGTTTTCTCCTTCTGGTTTTTAACAATAATGTCTGGCCTGTTTGCTTCAATTTTTCTGTCTGTGTAGATGGTGTAATCCCATAGAATGGTTACATCTTCTATTTCTGTAACCGGTGCTGGATGATGTTCATACCCTTGTTTGTTTACAGCTTTTCCATAATGTTTGCACATTGCCCAATGTAAATATTGCCCAACTCTATCGTGGCGATTTTTATATTCATTTGGGGCAAGTACAGAACAGCCTGAGATTAGGTGGTCTATTGTTTCTTGGTGTTTATCACAAAACCTGCATTTTGGATCCATATTATTATGCATAATATTTGCCTGAAAGTTTCTCGTGAAAAGACTTTGGTCTTGTGCTGCAAGAATAAAGCCTTCAGTTTCGGACTTTAATCCAGATGCACGTAACCATCGATGAGTATTAACTTTGTCAACATTGGATTTATTGGCACGTACTGGATATTGGCCATGCAGAGGTTTGTCTTGTCAGCGCTGTTTCATCTGTTCAAGAGATTTGTCTTTGGCTTTCATTTTCATATTCTTTGCCGCAATAGTCGGCTCTTGGCTTCCGTTCTGCTTTTCTACATAATCTACTAACTGTAAATCTTGTTTGAATTTGCTGCCTTCTTTTATTATTGAATATTTTTTCTTTCTTTCTTCATGTTGCCTTACTAATTGTAACTATTATTATTATTATTATTATTATTATTATTATTATTCTTGGTTCTTTCTCTCTTTGTATTCATTTTTTTTTTTTTTTTGCGGGAGGGCTCCTCGCCGTGGTGTAATAGTTAGTGTGGGACATGTTTCTCAGTCTTACATAACTCGCTCTCACACACCCACACTAATCGCAGGACGCAATTAGCTGCTATTTATTTCTTAAACACGCATGTGCACAAATCCATTTCTGCTATGGTCGCACTACCTACCAAGTCTGCGGAAAGACATAAGGTAGGTCGTGGTGTGTTGCTATGGCTAAATTTTATTTGTTTTTCTATCTCCCATAACATCACTAGCGTTACATGGACAAAGATTTTTTTTTTTTGAGTGGGTTGTACATATCAAGGCAATTTTTTGTATATCATTTTAGCTGAGATTTCTGGGGATTCTTACAATGTGTTGTTGCGTTCCATTTTTTATCATTTCAAGCGCACCTCCTATCGCAGATATTATTATTATTATTTTTTATTTTTTTTTTTATTTTATTTTTTTTTTTTTACTTTCTTTTTAGTTCAATCTACGGTACAGCAATGTAACTGTTATATAGTCTTGTGTAGTAAAACGATACAGTGCTGATTGCGAACACGGAAAGGAAACTACAAGACTTCATACAGAAGGTAGCGGTGGAGAGTGACAAAAAGGGACTACAAATAAACTTTAAGAAAACTGAGTGCATGGTCATCAGCAAAAGATACCAGAATCAAGCAAGTACAAAAACTTAAATACCTAGGAAGTGTTCTAACAGGGGATGGAAAGTGCGACACGGAGATCCGAAGGCGAATTGGCAAAGGACGCGTTCCAGAAGCTGAGTAAAGTACTAACACACAGGAAAATCTCGCTAGAAACAAAGAAAAGAGTGCTGGACTGCTACTGATGTCAGTTCTTCAATACGACTGTGAATACTGGACAATATCATCGAAAATGAGGAGGGAAGCAGCGGAAATGTAGTTCTACAGAAGGATGCTACGGATATCGTGGACTGAGCATGCAAGCAACGATGAAGTGTTGGAAAGAATGGCAACAAAAAGGAAATTAATACTGAGCATCAGGAAGAGACAACTGAAGTTCCTGGGACATGCAATGAGGAAGGAGAGCTTGGAGAACCTGATACTGACTGGCCAGATAGAAGGAAAGAGAGACAGAGGAAGACAGCGGATAACATATTTGCAGGGCCTGATCAGGTGGATGACGGAACGGGGGTTGCGAGGTGTAACAGGAGCAAACATACTAAGAGCCACAAGGAATAGGGGGACGTGGATAACCATGATCGCCTACGTCCTGAAGGGACAGGGCACATAGAAGAAGAAGATCTGTTATAATCTTGAGTATGTGCGTATTATATTATCTTGAGTATTGATTTCTTTTAGCGAACTGTGTGCGTTTAGTTTGGGATTTTACATTCTCATTTTTGTTGCAAATCCGTTTTAATGATTCAAACCATTGAATTACCTAAAAAGACTACTTATTATTTTTCATCATAATTCGGTTTTTAAATATTTTAACTTGAAATCTTTATGAAATTATAATAATAATAATAATAATAATAATAAAAATTTGCTACGTATCTTTATCCCAGGTTCCGATTATTAAGATTAATAATGGTGGTATTATTATTATTATTATTATTATTATTTGGTTGTTGTTGTTTTTATTATTTACGTTATTATTATAGAATTCCTTTGGTCAATCCCTTGGTAAGGTACTAAATACATTATTATAATTATTATTTAATGTCATTTTTCATCATATTTCGATTTCTGCTATGGTCGCATTACCAACCAAGTCTGCGGGAAGACCTAAGGCAGGTCATGGCGTGTTGTTATGGCTCCATTTCATGTTTTTTCTATCTTCCCCATCATCCCTAGCGTTACATAGACAAAGTTCTCCTTAATGTGTGGGCTGTACTTAATAAGACAATTTTTTGTATATCTCTTAAGCTGGGGTTTCCAGGGATTCTTTCGATGTGTTGTTTTGTTCCATTTTTATCATTCCAAGTGCTCCTACTATCACTGGCACGATTCTTGTTTTCAATTTCCACATTTTTTCTATTTCAATTTCCAGGTCTTTTTATATTTTGACAATATTTTGAATTCCTTGGTTGCTATGTTACAATCCGCTGGACAAGCCGTATCAATTAATAGGCAAGTTTTTTTCTTTCTGGTTTTTAACAATAATGCCCGGCCTGTCAATGTCAACAAGATGCAACAAAAAATAAATGGTTGACAAATACATTTTTTAATCGTTTCACACCAAGCAAAGCGGTACCACCACTGATGCGCAGGGGGCTACATAAGAGTAAAAGTTTAGACAAGAGTAGAGTGAAGAGAAAGACGAACCAGTTAGAAAGGAGCAAGAGAAGGATGGGAATACAGGTGTGATGACAATTGCAAAGGTGGAGAGAAAGGAAAAGAAGAAGATACACGGGGTGATGTAGAAATGGCTGGAGTCAACAGGATAAGAGATTGGAATTGACATGTTTTGTTCGTCGTAAACTGAATTTTGAAAGCTAAATAAGTCCTCTGAGTGAATAGTATCATGGCTGAGACTAAGAACTACAATTATACCTATTTAGAGCCAAACCCGAAACAAAACTAAAATAAAAGGGCTGAAAAAATACAGATATACGGACAGATAACCAGACACACACACAAACATCTTGCCTTTTATATATATATATATATATATATATATATATATATATATTATCGATTTTCTGCACTATTGTAAGAACTGCAACCTTGAAACTTCTGAATATCGTTTCTTATGTCTTTGTCTATGAGTGTATCAAATTTGATTAAAATCGGACCACTCCTTCTATAACCCGATTTTTTCGATTATCGATTTTCAATATTTATCGGGGGTACCTCGTCACAAAACCTAGCTACGAACACTCGCAGACGCTTATAGTACAACTGTGTAAATTTTGAAGAAAATCGGTTCAGCCGTTTCGGAGTCTATAGGTAACGGACACGCACACACAGACACACACATACACACACAGAGACAAAGTTACATTTATAAATAAGTTTACATAGTTTTTTTTTAATTCCTTGGTTACTACGTTACAATCCGCTAGGCATGCAATATCACATAGTAGGCATTTTTTTCCTTTTCGGTTTTTGTCCATTATATCCACCAAATTTGAATTTTTTTATTTGTTTAACATTATTATTTTTTAATGGGTACTCGTATTTGAGTGGAAAGTCTGTTTTTTTATTTTTTCATATATATATATATATATATATAGGTTAAAAAGCAATCGGAGTCTAACCTTACTGATGAGCTGTGATACAGCGAAACAGATCTGTCTGCGGATGACTATTTACGCTGTCACACCCTGATTGAGCACTCTGGAAGAATGGTAGACTTTAAAAAACAGTAGCTACTCTGGCATCTACGCATCGCTCATTCACTAATGAATTAGAACACTCTCAGCTATTGGGCGTGTATAATGATAATATACACGCTAAAAAGTCTGCCGCCTTCTACCGAGCGCCCATAGCTTCATAGAGGTAGAATCGCAGACTGACGTCAATTCGGTCGGGTTTCAATCTTTGGTTCAAAGCAATCGGAATCTAACCTGACTGATGAGCAGTGATACAGCGAAACAGATCTGTCTGCGGATGACTACATATATATATATATATTTAAAATCTATTTAAAAAGGAAAATTAGACTGATTTTTCTCCAGTTTCTGAAAGGATTTTTCTGTTGCTGAGGTGATGTGTTATATAGTAAAACAGTACATTATAATTTAAACTGGCCTTAATCGTTTGGAAAATGGTTCTTTTTTTCCGGCAGGTATCGAACCTGCAAACTCCAACACCAGAGAAATGCCGTCTTATGATAAGGCGTGTCTTTACCAATCGCCTCACAGAAAATTTCATGGATGACAAATTTCAATTTCACCTTTCTTAGGTATTCTCCTGAATGACACCGAACGATTCACCTTGGAACACCAACCATCAATTAAAATTACACCACTACTAACCATGGGTATATCAGTTGTAGAGGACACCCGACCAGGGTAGCCGATTGTGAGGTTGTTGATTTTACAGTTGTTCGACTGTCGCTGGGTTATTTTAATGTAGAGATGCTTCCAGGAAATGAAAAGGGGAATCTCACTGTAAAATAAATTGGAGACACCTTAATTAGCAAATACAATGATTTACACACCTGCTAGGTGTTTTAACCCTTGAACATTAACCATCAATTAAAGTTACACCACTAATAAACGATTGTAAAAAGATATCAAAAAGAAATAAAATAAAATAAAATAAAATAAATATAAAACTTTATTTGAAATATTTTCTTCAAAATTTGTACTTTGAGTTGACATTAACGGGAACAGAAAAACGTATTATTTTGGTAAGAAAATCAGGAAATGAAAATTTAATTAAAATGTAATTAAATTGGCGTCATTTGCGCCGGGTACTACATACCCATGGTTAGTGTTTTCGGGTTAATATCTGATCAAATTGTTTCTAAATGTAAACAAACTCAACCGAAGACAACATTACGGAATTTAACGGAACCCTACAAAACCTGCATTAGCCGACATATTTGATTTTTTATTAGTTTAACGTTATCCATTATAAAAAAATTATATATATATATATATATATATATATATATATATATATATAATTTTTTTATAATGGATAACGTTAAACTAATAAAATATCAAATATAAAAAAATTATATATATATATATATGTATATATATATATATATATGTATGTATAGTACTGTGCAAAAGTATTAGGACGAGAACTATTTTATCATTTATGATGAATATTGACAGAAAATAAACAATTTAATTAAAGTAATTTTATTTGATTTACTCAACAAATGCTTTAAAAAAATACGTGTTACAAAATAAGTTTAATATTTAGTATAATAGCCTTTTGCTTTGATCACAGCCTTCATTCTGTCAGGCATTGACATCACAAGCTTCTTCAATGTATCTAATGGTATCTCCTGCCAAGCAGCTTGTATTTGTTCCCAAAGTGTGTCTTGCGAAGTAACATTAGATTTATCAATTTTTTTATCCAAAATATCCCACAGATGTTCAATAGAGTCGTTTCAAAATAACTTGTTTAATAGAAAATAGGGAAAATTAAATATTACTTCTTTTTAATACATTTCTTTTACACCTAGTTTTAAATAACCAATATTTATTAGCAATTTACTTGGCTTTTCAACCTGTATTTGAATTTCAGTGAGGTTTTTAGTAAAATCAACCCTTTCCTAATACTTTTGCACACAACCGGTAGTGTGCAAAAGTGTTAGGACAGGGGTGATTTTAAACTTTATTTTGATGTCTCATAAAAGATGAAATAGTTCTATATAAAATACTTTTACATGGTATTATATATATATATATATTAATGCAGGTTTCATTGAATAATATAGACAAGTTTTGTCTATTATTTTTTGTGTAGGATCCGTTCATACCGTCTGATATACTTGATGGTGATATCGTTGAAAGACAACAAAAAATCACAGTAATTGTTGATTTTTTTATCGGGTCTAAGCTTTCGGCTCAGATAAGCCATTATCAAAGAGTAAATATTAACACACAGTAAACATAGAACATTTAAGCTCTTAACAATAAAGAGAATTGAATTGAAAATATAAGTCCATCCCTACCGTGGTGGATGGCCGAAGACAGTGACAAAATAGTGGCGTTGTGGTCCCTGATCTGATTACAGGCATTTGAGTACGTTATTGGAAATATCAAAATTGATTGTATTCAAACCAGGTTTAAATTGTTTAATGTAGATTGCTTCCAGGACTTTTAGTTTCTGTTTATTATTTTCTTGTTTAATATGTACGTGTTATCAACAAGCGTTTTTCTCAGAAGTGTGCGTTGCATAAATATATATATATATATATATATATATATATGCAAATAAATACACAACGGTCTGTATTAAAATGAAGGGTATAACCAGTTACTTCTTTCGACTTATTTAATTTCTAACTTTTTTATTTACCTCTCTCTTACTACCTTATTACCCCCAACTGCTGTCTCTAAGCTTCCTACCCTCCATTGCTCTTCTACGACATCTTATACTGTATCTCTCAACCCATCGATCCTCAGCCTCATGTTCCTGCTCCACCTACTCCTTTACACGGGCTTTCTTCCCCATCTGGTCCGTAAGCTGTCTCCCCTAGTTTATCCTAATACGTCTCCTCTTGTCTCTACCGAGGCCCTCTTCTCGAGAGTCTGCGCCATCCGGCATTGATTGATGGTGATGTCAAACTCACTTTGCCGTCACTCCATATCCGTCCGCTTCGAGTGGAGAACGTGTTGCATCCTATTCACCAGCAAACAACGTTCGTATCGATCAGTGCCTGGACTCATGCACACTTAAACTAGCGCATTTGAAATAAGATCTCAAAGAAACTTAAGGTGAACAATAATATATACAGTACTAGCAGTATAGCCCGGCGTCGCTAGGGTGTAATGAAAACTTATATATATATATATATATATATATATATATATATATATATATATATATTATCGATTTTCTGCACTATTGTAAGAACTGCAACCTTGAAACTTCTGAATATCGTTTCTTATGTCTTTGTCTATGAGTGTATGAAATTTGATTAAAATCGGACCACTCCTTCTATAACCCGATTTTTTTGATTTTCAATTTTCTATATTTATCGGGGGTACCTCGACACAAAACCTAGCTACGAACACTCGCAGACGCTTATAGTACAACTGTGTAAATTTTCAAGAAAATCGATTCAGCCGTTTCGGAATCTATAGGTAAAGGATACACACACACACACACAAAGTTCCATTTATAAATAAGTTTAGATACAATAGATAAATTGTCGTCTGATGACGCAAATATTATTTTGGTTGGTTGTTTTTAGGGCAAATCAACCTCGGCGGGTCATTAATTGCAAACTAAACTTTATTTATTGCTGGTAATACCTTTTTTCTTTCAACAATTTATTGTTATTTATATAGGTTTTTGTGTCTAGGAATACATTTTTCTTTTTCGAGTATCAAGATTCATTGGGATTTGTTTTTAAGGGCAGGGTTCCCAAGTCCTACCTTTGTTATTTAACCCATTACTGGAGGGAAGGGACAGATTAATACCTTTCTCAAGGGTACCAGTGCTTAAGTGAATGCAAGCTATTCAACTGGAATTCGAACTCGGCTCACCGATTTATCTTTCCGAGCCGATATCCCCTGCACCACAACGCACATCCGTCACTATACGCTTTCTCCACCCATGTCTATTGAACAGGTGAAGAGGCTCATCCCTTGTTCCCTGCTTAGGATGTGGTTTCCGGTTTTCTCTTCTCCAATCTTGTCACTCTTACGTAGCCCCCTGCACATCAGTGGCATTACCGCCTTGCTCGGGGTGATATGATTTAAAAAAAAAAAAAAACATACACTGGTATTCCCAAGCGGTCACCCATCTAAGTGCTGACCTGGATCAACGTTGCATAACTTTGGTGATCGAGCGAGAACCAGCGTATTCAACGTGATAGACCGTAAGACCGTAAGCCGTAAGCTCGAATCCTGGATTTTCAGATAATCCAACAAACCGGCTCGATAAAATTTTATAATTTGAAGAATTGCTTTGCTCGAACAGGTGCGAATTCGTAGAATGCCACTATTGGTTACACACCTGGAATTTACTGGCGAGGATTTTCTTTCTTTCTTTCTTTCTAACTATATACTTCTTTCTTTCTTTCTTTCTTTCTTTCTAACTATATACTTCTTTCTTTCTTTCTTTCTGTCTTTCTTTTTCTTCACTATCTTCTTTTCCTCTCTTTCTTCGGCATCTTAATTCTTCTTCTTCACTTTCACCCTTTTTTCTCTTTCTCTTTCTTCTTGTCCCTCTTCGACTTCTATGTCCTGTACTTGTTTTTCTCTTTTCTCTTTTCTCTTTCTTCCTTTTTTTTTCTTCTTCTCTTTCCTTATCTTTTTTCTTCTTTATTCATATTCTCCTTCTTCTTTTTCTTATTTTATTTTTCCTTCTCCTTGTTCTTCTCTTTCTTCTTTTCTTTATCTCTTCACTTTCTTCTTCTTCTTCTTCATATTTTATTTTCTTTCTTCTTCTTTTTCTCTTGCTCCTTCTTCATCATCCTTTATTTTTCTTCTTGTAGATACTCTTTCCTCGTCTCCTCTTTCTTCTTCTTCTCTTTCTTGTTGATCTTCTTCTTCTTCTTCTTCTTCTTCTTCTTCTTCTTCTTCTTCTTCTTCTTGTCATCATTATTAGACAAATGAATGTAAAGAATTCTAATTTGTATCTCCCAAGAATAATTCTTTTTCTTCTATACCGTGTCTCTTCATGACATACACTAGCGGCCATAATTATCAGACCACCCCAGTTTTTTAAAAGAAATTATGGATTTCATACTATTTTTAGTATTTATTGCCTAGTGGATAATTGCAAATAAAAATAGGATGGTTCTTTTGTTATTATTACTTTGCAAAATTTTAGATAGCAA
>JBBBDQ010001976.1:577500-602500 GCA_037127315.1 Ascarosepion bandense
AAACAATTTTAGGGTGTGGGGCTCAATTTTTCATACAATGTTATAGCAAATCGATCCTTCATTTTGGAACCACTCGCCGGTACGAAATTACCACAACCTGTAAATTTGTTGATTATCACTTTTGTTTTTTACTTTTTTCAGTGCAGTCTTATCGATTAAAGCCTAAACTTTCCGATTGACAAAATATTTGGAAAAATTTCAATATTTAAACAATTTTAGGGTGTGGGGCTCAATTTTTCATACAACGTTATCGTAAAAGTAAATCGATCCTGTGCAATTAACTTTTTTGCTTTCGTCTATTCAACAACTGAATCCTTTGCGAAACTTTAGAATAAAGCCAATCGTGGAGTTTCCGAGAAAGATGCCATCGTAGTAACTGAAGAAAACTTTGAAAAGACAAACAACTCGTCCCCCCTCCCCCCAAAAAGATACAAAGTGACCCCAACGTGAGTGGTTCCAAAATGGAGGATCGATTTACTATAACGTTGTATGAGAAACTGAGCTCCCACCCTAAAATTGTTTAAATATGAAAATTGTTCAATTTTTTTTTTTTTTTTTTGATAATCGGAAACATTATATAATAACCGATAAGACTGCGCTGAAAAAATTTTTTAAAAAAATTAAAAAAACAACAAATTCTTTTTCAGGTTCGCTGTTGATTTATATTTAAATCACTACAATGTTATAATATTGTACATACAAAAACGGGAGAATGCGATTAGGAGAACAAATCTTTCTTTCATATATCCATCCCGTTATAATATTTTTAGAATATTTTAGAGATCGTTATTTGACTGATAAAAGGCCTACTGATTAATTGATAGCAGCGGGGAAAAGAATTTGATTCATACATTTACCTTGGATATTTGCGCGTAAGTAAAAACAATGAACCCGACCGGATTTGGAACTTGGAGAGCCCAGTTTAAATTCCGATCCCATTAAAACATTCGCACATCTAAGCTTACAGCATCTGGTATATCAGGTATCATCCATCTAGGTAGTGACATGGCTCGACGTTGCTTAACTTTGGTGATTGTTCGAGAAATGATTTCAACATTATATGCTGGTGTTCTTCGAAAGATGCCTTGCAAAACCAAAGCAAAGTATCAAGAAACGAGGGCTGAACTCTCGCGTAATATCAATCCTCCTATATGAATGAACATTTCTTTACAAATGAATTGAAAACTGAAGACAAGAAGAATAGTGCAAAAGTATTAGGACAAGAACTATTTTATCTTTTATGAGGCATATTGACAGAAAAACAACAATTTAATTAAAGTAATTTTATTTGATTTACTCAACAAATGCTTTAACAAGAAAAATACTTGATAGAAAATAAATTTAATATTTAGTATAAAAGCCTTTCGCTTTGAAATATTAAAATAATTACGACAATTTACCAATCGCAGCTAATATATATATATATATATATATATATATATATATAGTACTGTGCAAAAGTATTAGGACAAGAACTATTTTATCTTTTATGAGGCATATTGACAGAAAAACAACAATTTAATTAAAGTCATTTTATTTGATTTACTCAACAAATGTTTTAACAAGAAAAAATACTTGTTACAAAATAAATTTAATATTTAGTATAATAGCCTTTTGCTTTGATCACAGCCTTCATTCTGTCAGGCATTGACATCACAAGCTTCTTCAATGTATCTCATGATATCTCCTGCCAAGCAGCTTGTATTTGTTCCCAAAGTGTGTCTTGCGAAGTAACATTAGATTTAGACAAATGTTACTAAAATCTATAATGGATAGGAAATTGGGGAGAGCCATGTTCTGAAGCGACATGGAAGAAGAAGAGATTGCTGGGAAGAATATTGTCATTACTTCTACGTAGAGATTTCACTTCATAGATATGACCAATTTGTGCACATGATGTTTGATTATATCCACACACACACACACTCACACACACACATATATATATATATATATATATATATATATATAAATCAGGTCACAGTATATATACATATATATATATATATATATATATATTGTGACCTGATTTTTGTATTTTTAATTAATGCTATCCTCGTTTTTCTCACGAATTCATACGTCGACGCAGTTCTGAAATTATTGCGTGAAGCAGAAGTTCAATATGTCGTCATCCATTAATTAAAATAACATTACGAAGAAGAAAATGCAAAAGCAAATCAGGATTTATTTTGACGACAACGACAACGAAGAAGAAGAAGAAGAAGAAGGAGGAGGAGGAGGAGGAGGAGGAGGAGGAGGAGGTGGAGGAGAAGAAGAAGAAGAAGAAGAAGGAAAAGAAGAAGAAGAAGGAGGAGGAGGAGGAGAATAAGAATAAGAAGGATGAGATGAAGAAGAAGAAGAACGAAGAAGAAGAAGAAGAACGAAGAAGAAGAAGAAGGAGGAGGAGAAGAAGAACGATGAAGAAGGAGAAGAAGAAGAAGAAGAAGAAGAAGCGACGTAATAGAATTTCTTAGAAGATAAAGAAGAAACGGAAAAACGGAAGTGCTTGAAAAAAAAAAGAAAAGAAAAGAAGGAACAAGTGGGTTTTCTTATTATTGTTCAAGGAAACATTTCTCTTTTAGAAGAAGAAGGAA
The DNA here is from genome assembly GCA_037127315.1 of Ascarosepion bandense. Lineage (NCBI taxonomy): Eukaryota > Metazoa > Mollusca > Cephalopoda > Sepiida > Sepiidae > Ascarosepion > Ascarosepion bandense. The sequence goes on from JBBBDQ010001976.1 coordinate 580,095, forward strand.
GAGGAGGAGGAGAAGAAGAACAAGGAGTATTAGGAAAAGAAAAGAATAAAAAAGAGGAAGAGGAGAAGGAAGATAAGAAGGGGAAGAAAAATGAGGAGGAAGAGAAGAAGAAAAGGGAGAAGGAGAAGAAGGGGGAATGCGAGAAAAAGAACAAGTACGATTTGGAAAAGAAAAGCAGAGCAAAAAGTCGGAAGAGAAGGAAGAGGAGGAGAAGAAGAAAAAGAAAAAAGGAAGGCAGGAGAAAAATGAAGAGTAGGAGAAGAAAAGAAGAACGAAAAGGAGGAGGAGAAGAAAAAGAAGGAAAAAAGGGGAAAAGAAGAGGGAGTAGGAAAAATGATGAAGGGGATTTGGAAAAGAAATGAACAAAAAGAAGGGGAAGGAAGAGGAAGAGAAAAAGAAAAGGAAGAAGGAAAAGGAGGAGAAGAAGGGGAAGTAGGAGAAGAAGAACAAGGAGGAGTAGAAAAAAGAAGAACAAAAAAGAAGGAAGATGAGGAGAGAAGAAGAAAAAGAAGAACAAACGGGAGGAGGGGAGAAGGACGAAGAGGAGAAGAACAAAAGAAGAAAATAAGGGGGAGAAGAAGAGGGAGTAGAAGAAGAAGAACAAGGGGGAGTTGGAAAAGAAAAGTAGAACAAAAAAGAAGATGGAGAAAGAAGAGGAGGAGAAGAAGAAGACAAAGAAGAAGGAGGAGAAGGAGAAGAAAGGGGAGTAGGAGAAGAAAAGAAGAACAAAAAGGAGGAGGAGTAGGAGGAGGAGAAAAAGAAAAAAACAACATGGTAGGACTTCTTAGAAGAAAACTCTAAACTAAAACAGACAATTATTTTCTTTAAAGAAGAAGAAGGAGAAGAAGAAGAAGAAGGAGAAGAAGGAGAAGAAGAAAAAGAAGAAGAAGAAGGAGAAGAAGAAGAAATAGTAGATTACGAAGACTAAGAAGAAGACAAAAATAAAAAAAATATCCGTGAACAAAAATGGCTTCAGGCGAAAAGATAACATATCATTTTAAAAGACGTTACACTTGCCTGATGATCAAGGCGGTTTGTTGATAAAGGACTTCTTTATAAACAGTATGATAATCAATGGCGGAAAATAACTGACTTTTCGTGTGCCGTATCGACTAGATTCTCCAACCAAATCACCTCCGGCAAACGGCCACAGTTCTACAGTGAGCGAATCAGTTACTACACCGCGGCTTTTTAAAATTATACAGACACACACATACATCCGTGATAAGTCTGTCTGTCTGTCTGTCTGTCTGTCTGTCTGTCTGTCTGTCTATCTATCTCATTCTGTTCATTATCTATCTATCTATCTATCTATCTATCTATCTATCTATCTATCTATCTATCTCAGTCTGTTCATATCTATCTATCTATCTATCTATCTATCTATCTATCTGCTTGTGTGTGTGTTTGCAAAAAAATCATATCTGACTAAAAATATATATATCAAAGGACAATACGAATAACGACAGAAAGAAAACGTATTATTTTCATCCTCTGATGGACTTTATCGTAGGAAATGTGAAAATTTCATTTAACAACTTCTTTTTTCTTTTTCATGTGCCGTGTCCTTTCAGGACGTAGGCGATGATTGATTTCCACTTGGTTCTGTCTCTTGTCGCGCTCACCATTCCTCCTCTTGTAACCTCTCCCAAACCCCGGCTCCGACATCCATTTGCTCAGGCCTATCAAGTAGGTCTCGTGCTGCTTTCCCCTATCTCTCTTTCCCTTTATCCGTCTTGCCAGTGTTAAATTCTCCGGGCCCTCCTTCCTCGTTATGTCCCAGAAACCTTGTCTGTCTCTTCCTTATATTAAGTATAAGTTTTCTTCTCGTTTCCATCCTGTCCATCACCTCGTCGTTAGTCACGTGCTCTGTCCATGGTATCCTCAGTGTCCTTCTGTAAAATCAGATTTCTGCTGCCTCAAGCCTCTCCTTCATCTTTGAAGAGATTGTCCAACATTCACTGTCATACAAAAGAACAGATATCACATAGCAATCTAGCACTCTCTTCTTTGTTTCCAATGTGATTTTCCAGTTTTTCAGTATTCTGATTAGCTTCTGAAGTGGGTCATTTGAACTCAACATCGCATTTTGCTTCTTTTGTCAACACGCTTCCCAGATATTTAAATTTCTTTACTTGTTTTATTTTAGTTTCTCGGTCATGTAGTTGGCATTTTGGTCTTCTATTTGCTGATGACAATGCATTCAGTTTGCGTGAAGTGTAGATATATTGTTATTACTATTATTAATATTGTTTGTTTGTTTGTTTTTTTTGTATGGCATACTAAGTGTCCATAATGGAATTTGTGTCGCTACACGTGTTTCGAGTCTAAAGTTGACTCTCTTCAGGCGAATAAACTTGTGACTTTATATATCGAGATCCGTTTGTTTTTAAGATGTCCAAAGTATCGCGTATATATATAGATAAGTGGAGAGCAGGTCAGAAAGTTCATATGCGTGCATGTTTGTTTATTGTTTAAATTTCACACTCACGTGCTACATTTCTTCTGGTTTGGGAGTCAGTTGGACCTGCTCACCAACCACTTATCTCTATATATACACGATATTTTGGCCATCAGAAAAACAAACGGATCTCGATACGTAAAGTCACAAGTATATTAGCATAAAAAGAGTCCACTTTCGACTCGAAACACGTGTAGCGACACAAATACCATTATGGACACTTAATATATCATACAAAAAGCAAGTAATATTAATAATAATAATAACAATAAAACTACACTTCAAACAAAACATTTACGGCTTCTCGCACTTTTTCTCATATATATATATATATATATATATATGAAACAAAATAAACAAGAGATCATATATATATATATAAAAAGAACACCATGACGCAATTCAGTCTTCCAGAAATTTGAAAGCAGAATGTAGTACTGCTTGGCACTCACACCGGAAGCTCAAATGCGATTATTTTAGAATGTTTGGATGTCAATCTGAAAACAGTGCAGAGGCTTCCGGAAGGGTTAGATTAGTTTAATGGGGATTTCGAACGTACGACAAACACATTCTGATCGTTCTGATATGATAAGAACTGTCGAATTTGTTTTATTAAGATCCTCAAGCTCAACATTGAGACCTACATCAAGTGCCTTCAGAGGGTAGTGCTGCTTTGGGTTAAGAGGGGGTTGGTGGGAGAACCTATGTCTGGCAACAGAACTCTGCACCATGCCACACAAGCAGAAGAACCCAGTCATGGGTGGCAGACAATTACTGCAACCACATGACCCCTTACGTCTGGTCCCGTGACTATAACCGCCTTGCTTAGAACATAATGGGCGCAGTTGAACCAACAAAATTCTTGTAACACCAAATATGACCTGACGGGAAAAATTATGGCAGCATTCACCAATTATCTAGAATTGTTGCAGATTTCAAAGTTGTGGTTTAGACCAAGGTCTATTTTATTAAATAAATTTATTCTTTGGGATTTCAAGACATTTTATGGCAGCATTCACCAAACATCTAGAATTGTTGCAGATTTCAAAGTTGTGGTTTAGACCAATGACTATTTTATTAAATAAATTTACTCTTTGGGATTTCAAGACATTTTTGGATAATTTTGGTAAATATATCTATTAAAATGAGATGTCAGTGTTATTTTAAATTTTGAGTTATTTAGACGACAATTCATCGCTCACTCTATACACATATCAGTTCAATATTCCTTCACTGTCAGTCAATTAAGTGCCATACATGATACACGCTTTGGGCGATCATGTCTCAAAAGAGACATAACTGACTGGGCAGAAGATTATCTTGCAATAGGTTGCCATTGCTTTCTGCAGTAGACTGGTTGCCAGCCAAGGCTATAGTACTCAATCTGTCCTGTTATTTCACTCATAGCTAGAGACAAAAGAAATGTATTACATTATTAAGTAGTAATTAGTGGGGGATCAGTTCATTACTTCATAACAATATAAAAACGATCCACCACTTTATGCCGAGTAAAAGTCTTAATCATGTCTCTAAATATTATATTCAGTCAGTCAGTCAAGTGCCATACGTGATACACGCTTTGGCGATCAGGTAGACTGGTTACCACCCAAGGCTATAGAAAAACCAATCTGTCCTGTTATTTGACTCATAGCTAGAGGGGGGAAATGTATGATATTATTAAGTAATAATTAGTTGGGGATCAGTTTATTACTTCATAACACTAGAAAACTTACCCACCTCTCATACCTCGTAGAAGCCTTAATCATGTCTCCAACTATTATATTCAGTCAGTCAGTTAAGTGCCATCCGTGAAACACGTTTGGGCGATCATGTCTTGAAAGAGACATGACTGACTGAGTATAAGATTCTCTCGCAGTAGGTTGCCATTGGTTTCTGTAGTAGACTGGTTGTCAGACAAGGCTATAGGTTTTATTATTTAACCCATAACTGGAGGGAAGGGACGGATTAATACCTTTCCCAAGTGTATTTGTGCGTATGTGAATGCAAGGAATTCAACTGGAATTCGAACTCGGCACTCCGATTTGTCGTTCTGAGTCGATATCTACTGCACCACAATGCACACATTTTCTTTGTACCTAACGAAATTTTCTTGTTTTTTCATGCTTGCCTAGCTGTGTCTAGACATACAACATAGCCGATTTCATTCATGACTTGGTGTAATGGCCAAGTAAGATTGTCTTTCTGGTTTAGTTATGACTGAGTAGCGATTTTGATCCCCACCTTGTGCCACATCTTAGTAAATTGCTATATAAAGAGGGAGAAAGAGTTAGAGAGGTACAGTCGAGAAAGATCGAGAGAGAGAGAGAGAGAGAATAAAGACATGATCAGACATGGGCGAAGTAGAAAAAAAGAAACGTGTTCCTTATTATGCCATGTCGAGGAAATAACAGTGGCAGCTATCATTGCTGCCATCAAAATATTCGCTATTCACAAAGAACGCAAATAGCCGCCTGCTTATTGTTTTTGCCACTGAAACTGCAGACGACATTTTTTCCCGCCCAAAACAACCTATAATTATTTTGCGCGTATGATTTGCTTGACGCAAAACCAATAACAGTGGCCAGAAATACTCTTCAAGCAGAAGCTATATATTCTATTAATTGGTTATAGTCGTACAAAAGAATGATTGGAAAAATAATGACTAAGGAAACGAATTAACAAAGAAATCGAGCACAGCGCATAGCGTAGCTAGGAAAACAATAATTTAGTATTTACAGTACAGACAAAAAGTTACTAGTGACCGGCGTTTCTTTAAAAATGTATCTTAAATTGAAATATTTTTGCAATATTTTTTAAAATAAAAGATAAAATTTGAGTAACTGTAGTGTATTTGTTTTCATTTTGACAAAAAATAGGCAGTTATATATAAAAATTTATCATAAAACGTCATAATAAAACGACAATCTATATAAATGACTACTTTGCATATTTTACAGCAGATTTAAAATATCATGGCAAGAACATACTAAAAATTTTCGCTCCGATCTACTATGAAAAGATATAATTAAATGACTGAATACTTTTTTAAACCGGTATATATATATATATATATATATATATATATATATATATATATATATATATATATATATAGGGCCGTAGATGATGCTAAAGAAACACCGGGCACAGAGAAAATTGCCCGGATTTATTAGTTGACAATATGATGACGTCATCAGTGCCATCCGTTTCCAGAAACTATGATTTTTGCGGATTTTTGCGGGTATTCCAATGGAAATTAGGCACAGAACGTGAATGAAAGCAGGAAATCGGGTTCGAACTTTCTGAGTATAACCAGTCTTTTCTCCCAAAATTAATAAATAAACAAAACAGATTTTTACTGCGTTCATTCGGATGTTTTTTGTTTTTCTTTCTTTCTTTCTTTCTTTCTTTCTTTCTTCGTGAATTGTTTAGTTTGATTTCTGATGAAGACATTTTTCCTTGCCCGGATTTTCACTATGATTGCACTGATCGGCCCGGACCCATGCCAGATACTGCCATATATCGAGCCGAGTTCGAATTCCAGTTGTATTCCTTGCATTCACCTATGCACAAATAACCTTGGGAAAGGTATTGATCCCTCTCTTCCCTGCAGTTATGGATTAAATAACAGGACAGATTGAGTTCTATAGCCTTGGCTGGCAACCAGTCTACCACAGAAAGTAATGGCAACCTATAGTGGGATAATCTGCTCCCAGTCAGTCATGTCTCTTTCGAGACATGATCGCCGAAGCATGTACCACGTATGGCACTTAACTGACTTATATATATATATATATATATGTGTGTGTGTGTGTGTGTGTGTGTGTGTGTGTGTGTGTGTGTGTGTGTGTGTGTGTCAGATTAAATAAATTGCAATCATTGTGTCTACTTATTTTTAATAAAATCCGTTCATACTCACGGATAATCTTACGCGTATTATAACAGAAAGATGTCAGAAATGAGCTGTAACGCTGACAGATGTTGTTATCATTCTTATGGTAAGTGTGTTTATAAAAATAGCGGTTATATTTTAATTGGTATTCAAAATTATGTTTTACAGTTTATTTCTTACTGTAAATATACATCCCATTATATTTAAAACTAAATTTCAGTGTTAAATTTCCATGTCATGTTTTTCTAAGAAAGCGCACGGGTGGCAATAGACACTGTGTTGAGATATGACGCTGTGTTGAGATATGACGTTTCTCTGTATTCTGTTTGTTCCTTTTTTTATTTCTTTCCTTTTCTCCCTCTTCTTTCCATTTATTAATTGTCTATATTTTTCTTTTTTTCTCTCTTTGTTTTATTTATTTATTTATTTTTTTTGAATGAGCGAGCAATTGTTTTTTGTAAATTACCGTTACAAATGTCTACTCTCAATACGGACACGTGAGCGTCTTTGCATTGTGGTACAGTGGATATCGGGGAGCCGAGTTCGAATTCCAGTTGAATCCATTGTATTCACTTACGCGCAAATACCCTTGGGAAAGGTATTAATCCGTCTCTTCCTTCCAGTTATGGGTTAAATAACAGGACAGATTGGGTTCTATAGCCTTGGTCGGCAACCAGTCTACCGCAGAAAGCAATGGCAACCTACTGCGGGATAATCTTCTGCCCAGTCAGTCATGTCTCTTTCGAGACATGATCGCCCAAGCGTGTATCACGTATGGCACTTAACTGACTGACTGAGCTTCTTTGTGTAATGATTTTTCGGTGATATTTTGAAGAGCCGCAAGGTCAGTAGCGGCGGCGAAATACGTATTACCCCTGAAATTGTAGAATATCCTAAAAAAAGTTTCTAAATTATATATATATATATATAACTAAAAGTGATACCTAATTCTGAGAATTGATTTATAATGTGAAGAATCATTCTTGAAGCTTTTGTTTCAGTTTTCATTTGAAGCTGACAGATTAAATTTAATATTTCTACTATGCAAAATGCTTTGCCGTATATCAAACAAATTTAAATTGATTGAAATGAGTTTGCTTAATTTTCAAGTCGCTAAAAGTGGGTGGTTTTAGTCATATACAATTTTCTCAGCAAAATATAATTCTCTTTCATAAAATCTTTTTCGAAAATAAAATAAACTTCCTGAAATTTCATTTGAGGTTGTGGTGATACCGAGAAAAGCGAGGGACCGGATGTTTGCCCTCAGAGATCCAGAAAGCAAATGACTAAAACTGGTTTTTACGCATACGGCTTCACGCATATGTTCCGGCAGAAAACATAAAATTAATAAATATCAAATTCCAGTTCACGAGCCTACGCGAATTTTATTTATCGGCCAATGGAAAGCCCAGAGATTTTCTAAATTATATATATATATATATATATATAAATATATGTATATATATTTATATATCGAGGCAGCAGATAATTTTTTAAACATAAATTGTTAAAAATGACAGTCAATAAATTGATATGCGACGATAACTGTCACGAAATAGCAGACGCAGGTTGTAAATTTGTAATGCGGTCAATGACGTCACACCGTATGAAAGACTGAAATGTTAACAGAACCATATTTTTAAGTGCAATGTAATGTGTTGTAACCAGATTGAAATGTGATTTTATTAATTGTCGTCTGCTTTGATTTAATGTAGATGGCCTCCAATATTTGAAGCTTCTTTTTACTCTGTGTGTGAGTGAGTATTATTATGTTTCAGACTAAAATTAAATTAACATTCTATTTAGACATATGGTTCTGTTAACATTTTTGTCTCAGGCGGTGTGACGTCATAGAACCGCATTACAAATTTACGATCTGCGTCTTATATTCGTTAACAGTTATAGACGCATAGCAATGTTTTATATCAGCAGAAGATATCATCCTCTTTGATGGTGGATGTCTTTATATTAACGTCTTTGCAACCTCTCTGAAGATGGCTCATGTGAGCCGAAAGTTTAGAACCAGCATAATAAAAATATATCCAAATGGACAATTTTTGTCTTTATTTTTAAATTAAAGCCAAAATACGATGTTGAGATCGGCACATGATTAAACATAACAGACATTCACATTTAACAATATATGTTTAGAAAATTAGCTGTTACCTCGACTCATTTCAGTAAAAATGAATTTGAGAACGCTAGCTATTGGGCGCGTAATATGATATGCACTAAACTTTGCTCCACCGAACGCCCCGTGGCCTCGGGGTAGAGTCGCCGACTGACGCCAAATCGGTCGGGTTTCGAACCTAGGTTCGAACCGTACTGATGAGCTGTGATACAGCGAAACAGATCTGTCTGCGGATGACTATATATATATATATATATATATATATACGAAACTTAGTTATAAACAACCGATGATTTGTTTGAACATTATTTTTTTTATCGATACTCGCATTTAAGTAGATATTCTGTTTATAATCAAACAGTATTATATATTTATTTCTACTGGCCTGATTATTTACGACAATCATCATGTTACGGAAATTAACGTAGATTAAGGAAACTTAGTTATAAACAACCGACAATGTGAATCGATTTGTTTGAACATTATTTTTTTATCGATACTCGTATTTAAGTAGATATTGTGTTTATGATCAAACAGTATTATATATTTATTTCTACCGGACTGATTATTTACGACAATCATCATGTTACGGAAACCGGGTGATAGTTTAGTCTATCTACTCCAATTGAAAAAAAAAGAGGAAAAGAATGGAAATGAGTAAAATATTGGAAAAGAGAAAGCCGGAAACCACATCCTAAACAGGAAACAAGGGATGAGCCTCTTCACCCGTTCAATAAACGTGGGTGGAGTGTGAACCGGGCGATAGTTTAGTCTAGCTACTCCAATTGAAAAAAAAAAGAGGAAAGGAATGGAAATGAGTAAAAGATTGGAAAAGAGAAAGCCGGAAACCACATCCTAAACAGGAAACAAGGGATGAGCCTCTTCACCCGTTCAATAAACGTGGGTGGAGTGTGAACCGGGCGATAGTTTAGTCTAGCTACTCCAATTGAAAAAAAAACACAAAATGTATGTATATAAGGCAATCTGTGAGTCTGTGTGTGACTGTTCCCTATACACGCCTACATTTTTTAAGCTACGCCATTCAGACTTTTTTGGGACACATATCAACAGGGAAGCCAGTTCGACACATACTTTTTGAGTTGAAGTTCAGCAATTTTCCCTTTCACACTTTTTGGCCAAGGGATACGATTGTTTACATTTGCTCCGTAAAACATCTAAGATCTAAGATGGTTGCTGAATTACGTCACTGAAATCAAATCACACGTGTCAAACGCGACTAAAATATTTTTTATTAAAAAAAAATGAGCCTTTATAATTAACTTTAATTCCGACGTTTTTAAAATTCATTTGGCTAACAAAATAATGTGAATATTTTCCCCCGTAATTTTGAAACAAAAGAAATATTTTTAAAAAGAGTTTTTTCAAACAAAAACAAAATATGTAAAAAAGAAAAGTACCAATGGTTAATTTAATTATTTAAGTCTTTTTTTTTTCAGCTTTAATATTTCATACTTCAGAAAACAAAATTAGAAAAAATAAAGCTTCTTTTTTTTCGCTAAATATTTCATGCAGGACATCAACTCTCTGTAATTCGTGTGGCATTAATGTAACTTTTTTTTCTGTAAAATTAAATGTCTGCATTTTTAAATATTTTTAAGATCTTATTTCTTCATTAACTTTCCCCTTGTCTACCCCTTTTGTATTTCCTTCTAACATTTCTGTCCCTGTGACACGGTTTAATTTTTAAAATTTTGATTCTTTCATACAGACGTAATGTTAAGTATTCTTCTAATATCCAGTCATGAATCTGTTTCTGCTTTTCCGTTTTCTTATGTCTGACCGAGAAATTAATTTTTTTTCTTAATCCCCCCATTCTATTTTTTAACCTCCTCTGTATGGATATATCTTTGGGCTTCTTCCGGTATAGAAATTTTGTACCATATTTAAATTAATAAATTTTTGTTTTCGATTGTTGGTGATAAAACGAGAATTTTCTCGCTGAAATGGCCATTCAACGGACGTAAATTTTGGATTTTTGGACATATTATATACATTTCGCTCCGTAAATAGATAATATTATTTACATTGAGTCCTCCACCCTGATCAATTTTAATATTAATAAAATTGATATGAATAGGATCGGGTTTTGGGATTTTACCTTTTGCTCATCCTTTTTGAATTTAATATAGCATAACATTATATATATATATGTATATATATATATATATATATATTATGTTATGTTATGTTATGTTATGTTATGGACTGTCCCGTCGATTTCGACTTATGAAAGTCTAACACAGACTGCCACACAAAGAATTATTTTGAGTGGTGAAGGATTGTGTAGCACCATCGACACTTTTTGGAACTGCTGATAACAAACAATCGGTGTAGAAGTCCGCCACAGATTGGATGAACAGCAGACCTCAGCTATTTAACCCATAACTGGAGGGAAGAGACGGATTAATACGTTTCCCAAGGGTACCAGTGCGCAAGTGAATGCAGAGTATTCGACTGAAATTGAAACTCGACTTTCCAAGCCGACATCCACCGCACCACAACGCTCATCTGTCTATAAAGGCTTACAGAACCTGGTATTCCCAAGCGGTCGCCTTTCTAAGTACTGACCAGGGTCAACGTTGCTTAGCTTCGGTGATCGAGCGGGAACCGGTGTATTCAATGTGATATGGCCGGAATATATATATATATATATATATATATCCGAGTGAAGACAGAACGAAGAATTCTTACAACGTCCACAACATTAATTTAAAACAGTGCTCGATATATAACAGATAGAGCTGTGAATATTTATCATAAATTGTATTTTAGAACATGTGCGTTGTGGTGCAGTGGATATCGGCTCGGAACGAGAAATCGGGGAGCCGAGTTCGAATTCCAGCCGAATTCATTGCATTCACTTACGCGCAAATACCCTTGGGAAAGGTATTAATCCGTCTATTCCTTCCAGTTATGGATTAAATAACAGGACAGATTGGGTTCTATAGCCTTGACTGGCAACCAGTCTACCGCAGAAAGCAATGGCAACCTACTGCGGGATAATATTCTGCCCAGTCAGTCATGTCTCTTTCGAGACATGATCGTCCAAGCGTGTATCATGTATGGCACTTAACTGACTGACTGACTGACATAATTATTTTATATATATCCGCTACGAGGGTACGCTCGTTTCAGCATTGAAACTTCAATGCCTCATTTACACACTGCCTGACGAGGCATTGAAGTTTCAATGCTGAAACGAGCGTACCCTGGTAGCGGATATATATAAAATAATTATGTACATGTTCTAAAATATAATTTATAATATATATAGACTCAATTGGAGTAGATAGACTAATTGGAGTAGATAGACTAATGGGAGTAGATAGACTGAACTATCACCCGGTTCACACTCCACCCACGTCTATTGAACAGGTGTAGAGGTTCATCCCTTGTTCCCTGTTTAGGATGTGGTTTCCGAATTTCTCTTTTCCAATTTTTTCACTCTTACGTAGCCCCCTGCACACCAGTGGCCTTACCGCCTTGCCTGGGGTGATATGATTAAATATATATATATATAGTGTATCGAAGCAGCAAATAATTTTCTAAATATATACTGTTAAATATAAGAGACAATGAATATCTATTACATTTAATCATGAGCCGTTCTAAACGTCGTATTTTGGCTTTAATTTCAGTTGAAAACAAAGACCAAAATTCTCCAACATTTGGATAATTTTTATTAATTTGGTTCTAATCTTTCGGCTCATATGAGCCATCTTCAGAGAGGTTATTAAGACGGTAAAAACTTATCCAAATGTTGGAGAATTTTTGTCTTTATTTTCAACTGAAATTAAAGCCAGAATACGATGTTTGAAACGGCTCATGATAAAACGTAATAGACATTCATTGTCACTTATATTTAACAGTATCTATCTATCTATCTATCTATCTATCTATCTATCTATCTATCTATCTATCTATCTATCTATGCCAGTTGATTATCTATCTATCTATCTATCTATCTATCTATCTATCTATCTATCTATCTATCTATCTCAGTCTTTTTATATCTATCTATCTATCTATCTATCTATCTATCTATCTATCTATCTATATACCGAAGTTTTCAGTTTATCTTTTTCACATTGTGACTGTTACTGTAGGGTGTTTTATAGCTGTGATAATCCCATCTTTCCCCTCAATCCTTTTCTGCCTTTGAAATCTCTCTCTCTCCCTCTCTCTGTCTCTCCCTCTCTCTCTCTCTCTCACTCATTAGCATATCCATTTTTTTTGTGCTGTCATATTTACGGTTATTCGTCATTCTTGCCCCTTATTTCATTCCTATTATTCAAAGCACGTATAATACTTTCCCATGGGCCCCCATTTCTTTGCCGCCACTCGACCATTCGTCTCCGAATTTCCGTACCACTCGCTGCCGCCATCTTGAATTGTTGCCATTCTTAAAAGCGCGCATTGCACGACACGATTCTCAGCTTTTCGCGCCAATGGATCGTCAACTGACAATATCAGACATTTTTTTTTTCAAGCTTCGCCTCAGGTAAACTGAACATAATTTTTAGTTTCCATTTTTTTCTTTTCTTTTTTCCTTCCAAACGTCTATCGTTCGTTTTAGCGTTTCAAATTTCTTTCTTTCTTTCTTTTTTTTTTTGCCATTCCCCTTTCTTTCTTTCATTCTATTTTCATTTGTGAAATTCTCCCTTTCTTTCTTTCTTTCTTTCTTTCTTTCTTTCTTTCTTTCTAGTTTCATTTTAGTCTTTCCCGTTTTGTTTGTTTGTTTCTTTCTTTTCTATTTTCAGTTTTGTGATTTTTCTTTTCTTTCTTTCTTTCTATCTTTCGTTCGTTCTTTCTATTTTCGTTTTTGAAATTCTCTCTTTCTTTCTATTTTCATTTTTGTCATTCTTTCTTTCTTTCTTTTCTATTTTCATTTTTGTCATTTTTCTTTTCTTTCTTTCTTTCTTTTTTTCTATTTCAATTTTTGAAATTCTCTCTTTCTTTCTTTCTTTCTTTCTTTTTTCATTTTTTTCATTCTTTCTTTCTTTCTTTCTTTTTTCATTTTTGTCATTCTTTCTTTCTTTCTTTCTAGTTTCATTTTTATCATTTTTCTTTTTTTTCTTTCTTTCTTTCGTTCTTTCTTTCTATTTTCATTTTTTGAAATTCTCTCTTTCTTTCTTTCTTTTTCATTTTTGTCATTCTTTCTTTCCTTTTTTCATTTTTGTCATTCTTTCTTTCTTTCTTTTTTCATTTTTGTTATTCTTTCTTTCTTTTTGTTATATGCCTTCTTTCTTTCTTTCTTTCTTTCTTTTCTATTTTCAGTTTTGTGATTTTTCATTTCTTTCTTTCTTTCTTTCTTTCTATCTTTCGTTCGTTCTTTCTATTTTCGTTTTTGAAATTCTCTCTTGCTTTCCTTCTTTCTTTCTTTCTATTTTCATTTTTGTCATTCTTTCTTTCTTTCTTTTCTATTTTCATTTTTGTCATTTTTCTTTTCTTTCTTTCTTTCCTTCTTTCTTTTTTTCTATTTCAATTTTTGAAATTCTCTCTTTCTTTCTTTTTTCATTTTTGTCATTCTTTCTTTCTTTCTAGTTTCATTTTTGTCATTTTTCTTTTCTTTCTTTCTTTCTTTCGCTCTTTCTTTCTATTTTCATTTTTGAAATTCTCTCTTTCTTTCTTTTACAATTTTGTCATTCTTTCTTTCTTTCTTTTTTCATTTTTGTTATTCTTCCTTTCTTTTTGTTATATGCCTTCTTTCTTTCTTTCTTTTCTATTTTCAGTTTTGTGATTTTTCATTTCTTTCTTTCTTTCTTTCTATCTTTCGTTCGTTCTTTCTATTTTCGTTTTTGAAATTCTCTTTCTTTCCTTCTTTCTTTCTTTTCTATTTTCATTTTTGTCATTTTTTTTTCTTTCTTTCTTTCTTTCTTTCTTTCTTTCCTTCTTTTTTTTTCTATTTCAATTTTTGAAATTCTTTCTTTCTTTCTTTTTTCATTTTTGTCATTCTTTCTTTCTTTCTTTCTTTCTATTTCATTTTTGTCATTTTCTTTTCTTTTCTTTCTTTCTTTCTTTCGTTCTTTCTTTTTATTTTCATTTTTGAAATTCTCTCTTTCTTTCTTTTTCAATTTTGTCATTCTTTCTTTTTTCATTTTTGTCATTCTTTCTTTTTTCATTTTTCTCATTCTTTCTTTCTTTTTGTTATATCCCTTCTTTCTTTCTTTCTTTCTTTCTTTCTTTCTTTCTTTCTTTCTTTCTTTCATCACATTCGTTTTTTCTTCCCATTTGGCTTTCTCTTCCAGAGATTTTTTTTGTTTTACCTAAATTTCTGCCTTTCTTTTATATATTTTCTAATTAATAAATTCTCTTTTCTTTCTTTCCATTTTATTATTTTCTTTTTTCATTCTTTTTTCTTTCTTTCTTATTCGTTCTTTCTTTCTGTCTTTCTTTCTTTCTTTCTTTCTTTCTTTCTAAGAATTTATATTTTCTTTCTATCATTCCCTCTTTTATTTTTGTTTTCTTATTCTTTCTTTCTATTTTCATTTTTGCTATTCTCTCTTTCATACCTTCTTTCTTTTTTCTTCTTTTTTCCTTCCTTCCTTCCTTCCTTCCTTCCTTCCTTCCTTCCTTCCTTCCTTCCTTCCTATTTTCAGTTTTGCCATTCTTTTTTATTTTTTTCCTTCTATTTTCATTTTTGTCATTGTTCCTTTCTTTCTTTCTTTCTTTCTGTTTTCATTTTTGTCATTCTCCCTTCTTTCTTTCTTTCTTTCTTTTTTCTATTTTCATTATTGGCATTCTCATCATTTCTTTCTTTCTTTCCATTTTCATTTCTGTCATTCTTCCTTTTTCTTTCGTTTCATTTCGTCATTCGCTCTCCCCATCTCATCTTTTTAATTGACAATTCTTTTGTCTCATATAATGTCTTACATTGCATTTTCTCTTCTTCCTCGTTTTTCTTTGTCCAACCGTCCTGTCCCATGATTGCATAACCCAGGTGAGACCGAGCATGAGCAACTAAAATGATTACCCCGAGAATAATCAACGGTATACATCGTGATCGATAGATGAGTTTGCTTTGATCCTTTTTGCAAATCGGTTTCATCTTTACCATTTGCCTTCAGCATTAACCGAATCGATATTTACATTCTGACTCTAATTTATACCGAACATATATCAGTGTAGCCATTAATTCATTGTGATGTTAGTTCTCAGGGACTTAGATTCAATCTTGAAGGAGTAACATACTGATTATATGACGTTGAGTAACCAAACTCAGCTAACATTTTTCTTCCTTAAAAGAATCTAACATTCCCTCGATTATAATAAAGAATAAAGACCGTTGTGTATTATAATAAAGATCGTTGTATATATATATATATATATATGAATATTATTGAATTTGTTTTTATTTAAAATTAATTTAGTTTTATTTAAATTATATTTAAGTAAGATTTAAATTAAATTAATTTTAAATAAAAAGCAAAATTAATTGTAATTATATTATGCTCTACGATGTATGTTTTTTAAAAAAATTAAATGCCGGGGAATTTGGTGCTCTAAATGGGTTGATTTTCTTCACCTTCACACACACGCGCGCGCACACACACACACACACACACACACACATATATATATATATATATATGTCGGATATCTGATGAGCTGTGATACAGCGAAACAGGACTGTCTGCGGATATATATATATATATGTATATATATATATATATAGAGAGAGAGAGAGGGGGAGAGAGAGAGAAAGAGAGTTTAAAATCACCCCTGTCTTAACACTTTTGCACACTACCGGTAGTGTGCAAAAATATTGAAACAGGGACGATATTTCTAAAACCTCACTGAAATTCAAATAAAGAGTGAAAAACCACGTGAAATGCTAATAAATTTTGATTATTAAAAACTACGTGTAAAAGAAATGTATTAAAAAGAAGCTATATTTAATTTTTCCTATTTTCTATTAAACAAGTTATTTTGAAACTATTGAACATCTATGGGATATTTTGGATAAAAATAATTGATAAATCTAATGTTACTTTGGAAGACACACTTTGGAAACAAATACAAGCTGCTTGGCAGGAGATACCATTAGATACATTGAAGAAGCTTGTGGTGTCAATGCCTGACAGAATGAAAGGCTTTGATCAAAGCAAAAGGCTATTATACTAAATATTAAATTTATTTTGTAACAAGTATTTTTTTCTTGTTAAAACATTTGTTGAGTAAATCAAATAAAATTACTTTAATGAAATTGTTTCTTTTCTGTCAATATGCTTCATAAAAGAAAAAATAGTTCTTGTCCTCATACTTTTGCACAGTACTATATATATATATATATATATATATATATATATATATATATATATTAATCCAGGAGATGAGGATCTAAGGGTTTATTTTTATGTATTTATTTTTTATACAAACAGTGTTCAATACAATATATATATATATATATATATATATATACTGTTAAATATAAGAGACAATGAATGTCTATTATGTTTAATCATGAGCCGTTCTAAACGTCGTATTTGGGCTTTAATTTCAGGTGAAAATAAAGACAAAAATTCTCCAACATTTGGATAATTTTTATTAGGCTGGTTCTAAGCTTTCGGCTCACATGAGCCATCTTCAGAGAGGTTACAAGGACGTTAACACACAAAACATCAACCATCAGCGTTTTGTGTTGACATAAACCTCCGCTAAGCAACAGCAACAGATAATATCAGACAGATTTTAGTCAACAATACAATAATCCTCACTCATACACACTGTAAAAAGAAGCTTCAGATATTGGAGACCATCTACATTAAATCGAAATGTTAACAAAACCATATATTTAAATGCAATGTAATGTGTTATGACCAGATTTAAATGGGATTTTATTAAGTGTGGATTGTTTTGATTTAATGTAGATGGCTTCCAATATCTGAAGATTCTTTTTACTGTGTGTATGAATGAGGATTTTGTGTTGCTGACTAAAATCTGTCTGATATTACCTACATGTCTAGGTTTTTCTAAGAAATGTTCAGATTATTTCCACCTGAAATGAAAGCCAAAATACGATGTTTAGAACAGCTCATGATTAAACATAATAAATATTCATTGTCTCTTATATTTAATAGTACATGTTTAGAAAATTATCTGCTGCCTCGATACACTAAATATACGTCTTTAGATTTTACCAGTGCTCAACACGTAGTAGAGCCATATTTAAAGTTATTTCAATATGAAACGGGGAAAAAAGATACACACACACATATACAAATACATAGATACCCACATATAGACAAACAGAGAAATATATACACATATACATATATATATATATATATATATATATATATATATATATCTTGTTTTTTTGTCATTTTATCTCTCAGATTTAGAACAAAGTTGTGAAAACGTCTATAAACGCTACATATTGGATACATACAAGACCGAATTCCTAATATGACGGAAGCCTGAGAAGTTTTAAGTAAGATCAAGAAACACACCGTCATATTCCAGTGCATACGCAAATAAATATTATTAAATATATACACACGCAAATTTACATTCAAAAAACAAAAGAAGCACGCGTATATTTGTAGTAATATTCTTATTAGTGGAGTTTATAATAAAAATAATAAGAATATTAATATATATATATATATATATATATATATATATATAGGTCTGAGTTTGTAACCCTGGGTTTCACGCTCTTGCGATCGTCAGACAAAGTTTGACGATCGCAAGAGCGTGAAACCCAAGGTTACAAACTCACACCAATCTATATGAATATGTCAGAACTATCACTGATATTGAGCGCTTTCAAATAAGTACCAGGCATATATAATATATAAATAATATAATATATACAACAAATTGCAGATATATATATATATATATATATATATATATTGATATTGATATTTATAATTAATTATTTTTCACACACACACACACACACACACACACACACACACACACACATATATATATATATATATATATATATATATATATATATATATGCTCAGAGGGATAAAATGTGAAGAAATATTTAAATATTTTTTCGTCATTTTTGACGGCAGGGGTACACTCGTAATTATATTTTCCTCCTGTCACGCTCATTGGTTAGATAGATAGATAGATAGATAGATAGATAGATAGATAGATAGATAGATAGATAGATATGAGCACACTGCGATAGATAGATAGATAGATAGATAGATAGATAGACAGATAGATAGATAAAGGGACTGAGATAGATAGATAGATAGATAGATAGATAGATAGATAGATAGATAGATAGATAGATAGATAGATATGAACAGACTGTGATAGATAGATAGATAGATAGATAGATAGATAGATAGATAAAGGGACTGAGATAGATAGATAGATAGATAGATAGATAGATAGATAGATAGATAGATAGATATGAACAGACTGTGATAGATAGATAGATAGATAGATAGATAGATAGATAGATATGAACAGACTGTGATATATATATATATATATATATATATATATATATATATATATATATAGATAGATAGATAGATAGATAAGAGTGTTCATTCTCTTTTTTACCAGTTATTAAACTTTACTGCCACGTGTTTGCTTTTTAACAGTGACTTATTATGTTATTCCTTTGCAATAATTATGTCGTCGAATAGTGAAGAATATATATATATACATATATTTGTATATTTAGGGAGCAAATTATCTTTTAGATATGTCACGTTAAATAAATTGCAAACTTTGTGTCTGCTTATTTTTTATAAAATCTGTTCATAGTCTCGGATAATCTTTCATGTATTAAATCGACAGATGTAAGAAATGAGCTGTAAAGTTGACAGATGTTATTATCATTCATTGTTTAATGTTCCCAAGTACTTTCAATCTTCTTCCGAGATCATTATTACCACAGCTCACACCCCGTATTTTCATTTTTATTTTGTTTTTTGTTTCTACTTTTTATAAATGAATTTTATCCATAGATTTTTTTCTTTACATACCTTTGATCGGTTTCGATTATTTTTCAATTTTTTTCATTTCGTCTTCTTTTTTTTTCTCTTCATTTCTTTTTCTTTTTCATTTTTCCTTCCGTCATTTTTGCCTCATTCTTCCCTTCTTTCATTTTTCAATGGCTAATCCTTCTTTTATTTCCTTCTTTCACGTTTTTTCAAGCCTTTCTTTTTCTTTCCTTCGTTTCTTCTTTCATTCCCTGTTTCCGTCCTTCATTGTTTTACAGACACATCACGCTGAAACACCGGCTCTCCTTCAATATAACATATTACAATAACATCCGGGTGGTTAATGTTACATATATATATATATATATATATATATATATATATATATATATATATATATATATATATATATTAATCGGAGTGCCAGGTTTCCATTTCCGTTGGTTTCGTTACATTCACTTGCGCGTAAATAGCATTCGAAAAGCTATGAATCCATCTCTTTTCCCCCTACCTATGGGTTAATTAGTAAGACTTGTATAATTAAAGCATTATTACTTAAAGAAAATGAAAACAGTTTACAATCTAAAAGTATTTTTTCGTTTTAAATGACCTGCAAAGTGTTCATAATCTGTAAAAAATAAAATCAATCAAACAATTGTTTCTTCTTTTTTTTCGTTTTTTTAGTTCGTTTTTTTCCCCTTTTTTTTCTGAATTTGTTTTTTTTTTTTGCTCTTACCATTTCTTTTTTTTTTTTCCTTTCTCGTCTTTGTTTATTTTTCTTCAATCATTTTTTTTTCCCGTCATCTTCCATAAGGTTTTCCTTTCCAATGATTATTCCAGATTATGTTTTCATCTTCCTCGGCTTTTGCATTTTTTTTTTTTTTTTGGTATATTCCTGTCTTCGTTTCGTCTTTCTTTTCTTCTTTCATCTATCGATTCCGTCTTTTGCTTTCGTCTCCATGATATGTCTTTCTCCTTTTTCGCATTTCTTTCCATTTAATATTGTCCAAACCTAAAAAAAAAATAATGGGGAAAAAACTCACAATTCTTTATTTTTATTTCCAAGCATTTAGTCCCTCCGATTCTTTTCGGCTAATTTTTATTCTTTATTTTTTTCCTACATCCTTCCCAAAGATCAATCATTCCCATAATTCCTTACCTTCGGGCAGTTCTGTCCATAACAGGATTTCAAGACTTTGCACACCATTCCGGAACTAATTTTTTTTTATCTATGTTCCTAACTTTGTAGTCTTTTTATGATTTTCTTGTTTTTATTTATCAATTTTGAAGTTACTTCGCTTTTTACTGATTTTGAAAATTTTATCTTTAATACAACGTGACTTCTCCCTTCTTAGATGTAGAACTGTAGGTTAGTTTGGTTGATTGATTTTGTTTAGAGGCGTATCAACATCTAAAATATTTTGAACACAGTTTTATGGCTAGAACTAAATAGATTTTTAGCGCAATTGTGTGCCTTCAACAGGAAAATGAATTTCCGGTCTTCTTTAAAAATATATCTAATTGGTTTGGTTTGGTGTGTTTTACGGTATATCAACCTCAGTGGGTTATTTCATGCCATCAAGATTTTACAATAGATTTGTTTGAATGGAATATATATTCTTTGTAAGAAATCAGTTTCTAGATCAGGATTCATTGAAGTATTTTTGTAAGGAGGATTTTTGTCAAGAGTTTAATTTCGTTAAAGTAGTCTTTTCAGATTAGTTTGGTTAATTTTGTTTTACGGCTTATCAACCCCAAATGATTATTTAATGCTGACAAGATTTTTACAATAGATTCCTATGAAAAGAATATATATTTATTTGTAAGAAATCAATTTGTAGATCAGGTTGCATTGACATATTTTTGTAAAGAGGGTTTTTGTCGAGAGTTTGGTTTCATAAATGTATTCTTTTTTTTTTTTTAGATTAGTTTGGTTATTTTTGTTTTACGGCTTGTCAACCTGAGTTGGTTATTTAATGCCAACATGGTTTTTACAATAGATTCATATGAATGGAATGTGAATTCTTTGTAAGAAATCAATTTATAAATCAGGTTTTATTGCCATATTTTTATAAAAAGTCATTTTTTTTTCGATGGTCTGGTTTCATTGATCTATTCTTTTCAGATTAGTTTAATTTTTTACAGCTTATCAACCTTTATGACTGTCTAAAACTATCGACGCAAAACAAACTTTTTTCTCAGATCATTGAGTAAAAATCCAATATGCTGTGTCTGTGGAACTTAGGTAGATCATGAAAAATGGAGACATTTTTAGATTAAATCGGTGATTCTTAACGTGGGGCATACGCCCCACGGGGGGGGGGATTTGATTTTTGAGGGTCAATTGGATTGTTAAGTGCTTTGCAATTTGAGACTAAAGCTGACTAAATTAGTTCCTAATATAAAATCTCTTTGTAGCAGAAATGAAGCCCAAGGGTCTCACTAACTAACTTTATTGTACTTATCTGAAATGAGCTGAATGATATTTTGCATTTGATATCTTTACTGTACAATGTACAATTTAATTAAAAGTACTGATCAAAGTATTACAGAAAAAAAAGGTTCCTTTGAAATTAGTTTTTGTTTATAAATTTAAATATTTCAATTCTTGAAACTTTATTTGATTGTTTCATATAAACATAAAAATAATATAAGACGATCACTAATATTTTATTTTTTGTTAATTTCTTGCTCAGAACTTTGTCTTTTATTTATTTTTTTTTTGTTTTTCATGGATGCCATGTCGTTTTTTTAGTTTGTTTAAGCCACCTTAAGGTTTTAAGGCAGTTTGAGCCTTAAACAAAATTTAAATTTTAAGTTTAAAATTAAAGCTTAAATCAAAGTATTGGTGTTTTAAGCATCACGTAAAACGAAGTTCACTTTTTACATAAGAATTATATATCGACATATGGGGGGGGGGGGGCATCAGGATTCTAGAGGTGATTAGGTGGGGTACGGCTAAAACTGGATTAAATA